>PVKM010002023.1:0-31544 GCA_004027735.1 Carollia perspicillata | reverse complement strand
CCAACATTATATTCCCAATCCTAATCTAAAAAAAACTAAGATAAAACAGAGAATGAGGAATTAAGAGAGAGAGAGAGTCAGAAAGGAAGCATCTGTGACCAGAAAGTTCTCTAAGGCCACAGATGAAGCATAAGACTACAGTTCAAAAAACACGGCCCTTGCTATTTCAATTGCCTCTCATTTTATATGATTAGGAATTGGAATATCAATCATTAAATGATTATATATAAATCTTTTTTTTCTGAGTTTCCTAACGTCAGTTAAAAAAATCTGGCTAGCTTTATAACTATAGTTTTAGTAAAAGTGATGACATCATTCTTTCCTCTACACATATTTTAAAAATCCTACCATGTGAGAGGCAGTGTGTTAAATCATGGGGATAAAATGATGAGAAAGACAAACCTGTCATTTTCTACCCTGAGAAACTTACAGTCTAATGGGGGAAATGGACTCGGCTGTGCCTTTCAATCCTATAAGAGAGCCGCCCTCAATCTTGTTGGCACCAGGGATGAGTTTTGTGGAAGACACTTCCTCCATGGGGTGGGGCTGGTGGGTGGGAGGTGGGGGGACAGGAGGCGCAGCTCAGGTGGCAATGCCAGCGAAGCTCTTTTTGCCTGGCTGCCGCTCCCCTCCTGCTGTGCGGTCAGTCGGGTTCCTAACAGGCCACGGACCAGTACTGGGCCGGTCTGCAGCCCCACGGGTTGGGGATCCCTGCCGAAAGAGATGCCACAAATGGAAGATAAAAAACAAGGTAGCATACGGTAAGAGAATTAACGCAGCCCCCGGGGGCGGGGGGGAGTGGGTTGTGAAAGAAGACTTCTTGTAGGAGGTAGTTACTTAGCTAAATCCTGAAAGGCTCAGGGTTCAATTTAGCCCTCACATGATGGTGTGAGAACAAGGTCAGGGAGCTAGTGTAGCACATGCTATTGAGTTTGGATTTCTTCGGAGAGCAATGGGGAGCCACCAATGCATGTTAAACAGAAGGGTGACATGATTAGATTTGGGTTCTTTAGAAGATTCTCCTTGTACTTTGGAGAATGAGTCAGAGGTGGATGAGACTGAAAGCAGTGGGGTTCCTGCAGTATGGCAGGTCAGAAATGATGAAGTCTACGGAGTAAGGACAGAGAAAGCAGCCAAATGTGGGAGGTGAAATGATTAAGTTTAACT
Source organism: Carollia perspicillata (assembly GCA_004027735.1). Lineage (NCBI taxonomy): Eukaryota > Metazoa > Chordata > Mammalia > Chiroptera > Phyllostomidae > Carollia > Carollia perspicillata. The sequence continues at coordinate 30,377 of PVKM010002023.1, read as the reverse complement.
TAGCAACTTAGTAAACCAATCCCTGCATCCAAAAGAGAGGAGTCAAGCCAAATATCCTCACTAAAATATCCATTTTCTATTCCACTTAATACGTAGAAATGAGTATGCATGGAAATTTTGCTGTGAGTGCTGGAAATATGTTAGTGAATGCTATGGGAGTATTTAAAAGTCTACAGAAGAGAGGGAGACGTGAGATTATGAGAAACCCAAATCTGGATGCTGAATCAAGCAGGAACTCAGGGGTTTAACTGGCTGAATGGTTTATAGTTCTGCTAAGCCTGAGCAAGGTAAAGCTAGTGGCATACTGCTGGTGCCACACGAAGGCCACGTGAAGGTCGCCTGCTTCACATCATCAATCTAGACTGCAGAGAGCCCTCAGCATGGTGCCTTCCATAGAATACTCCTGAGAAGCAGTGACTGGGGGCCAAAGAACGAGGAGGCTGTGTTGCCGCGGCCTGGGCCTGAGGCTGCAGCTGTTTGGCCAGTTCAGCCCATGGCTCTGTAACCATTTTGGAAAACTAGCAGATCCTTTTGCAATGTGATCTGATTTGATTCAGTTTGTACATCTTAGGGTTAGTATATTTTAAGTTTTCTCTCCTTATAATGATAATAGTCAATATTGATCCAGTACTTAGTACGTACCAGACACTGTGTTTCCATGTATTAATGTAAGTGCAGACTCATTGAAAGTTTGACTTGGAAGGAGCCTGAGCTATTCTGGTGGAAGGAGTCCTGACCCAAGTGAGAAGAAATGAATACTCTGCCATCTATTAGTTGTGAGGCCCAGAGTGAGCCATGCCTCTCTCCGGGTCTGTTTTCTTCTTTGGTAAGGTGGTGAGACAGAGGACATGACGAATAGGTTTCTGCGTCAGTGCCAGCTCTGAACCAGCTGTCTGGGACGCTGTGTAAAGTGGGATTCCGAGCCAGTGTGGGAGAGCGCCACGATCCATCAGCAATGTCTGCCAGCCTGAGCAGGGGAGCAGGGGGTAGACATGTTGCCCATTTGCCACCTTAGGCTAAAGCATTGCTGAGGTCCTTTCCTGCTCAAATTATCTGAATTCATGGTTCCAGCCCAACTGTCTCACTAAGTGTTGCCTCTTTACAAATTAAAAGAGTAAAATTTAGCTTAGGAACCTCAGATACCTCATTTCTGTCACTGAGTATACAGCCTTGAATAAGTAATTTAATCTCCTTAAGTCTTAGTTTATTCATCTGCAAAATAAAGATAAAATACTAAACATGCCTAGTCATCTTAAGGACGAAATAAAAATATGTGAAACACCTAAAACAAACAAAAAAATCTCTGTATGCATTGGAATTGAAATGACACTGAACCACTTGTAACTAACATGGGAGCGGCAGGTTTTTTGCAGAAAAAATATTTCCACTTCTCAAAATGTGATGTTCGTTCACGTTCAAGGCACCCATATCCCTACAAGAAAGCATTTGCAGGGCGCTCTTCTTTCCCCATAATGGCAACAGGTAGATTTAAATAATGTCATCAAAACAGGAGGACTTCCCTTGTTATGCTAACCTCAAACTGCTCAGAGGTCAGCGAAACATACTGGCCATGATGAGTTTTCAAAAGGGATCCACTTTTCCAGATATTTGAATTTGCTGTGTGAACAATCAGAGCTTCTGAGACATCTGTATTGATCACATGAACCAGTAAACAGACGTTGCAATGTTAATGAAATTCCCACACTTACAAACTAATCAATTTTTTTCTTGAGGAATTTTGGAAGTAAATGAAGTAGAAAAAGTCATGATAAAAAATGAGTACTTCAATATTATTCAAAAGGGAGAGTGCTGTTGTTTTATTTCTAATTTTGAATAATAGGTTGAATTTAAAAAATCATTAAAATTCTACCACTCAGAGCTAAACACTGTTAATATTTTAGTAATATCCTTCCAGCCCTTCCACTATGTAGATACACTTGAAAAATAACCTTTACATATCCTTTACATATACTAATGCATTTCATCTATTGCATTTCTATGCTATAGGATTATAACACACATACTGTTTCATTGCTATTGTATATTCTCCCACAATCTGGTTGCTTTCATGTCAGTAAGTACAGACTGACATTATTATTTTTCATGGCTAATAAACCATCTTTTTGATCAACCATTTCTCTTAGGTAATTGGTTTGTTCTAATATTTTGTTACTATAAACAATGAGATTAATGTTCTTGTATGTGTATCTTTGGACCTTTGTCTGATTATTTCCTTATGGCATATTTCTAGAAGTTTCTTGCTGAGTTAAAGGGAATAAATGTTAATAATTATTGCCAGATTGTCATCCAAAAGGATTATTCCACTTTAAACTCTTATAAAAAGTATATTGGAATGTTTGTTTCCCAACGTGCTTGCTGTGGTGATTTTAAAGCATGTCCACAAATCCTGACACTTTTCCCCTGGGACATTCCTTGGCTCTGGGAGCCTTTGGCTACAGGTAAGAAGTCCAATGATCCTCAGAGACCACATACAGAGGAGATGCTGGAAAAGCCTCAACTGTTACCCAGCAGCCGTGTGACTCCTGCCAGCTGAAACAGCAGACACCTGAGTGAAGAAGCCTTTCAGATTATGACCCCAGCCCCAGCTGCTCTTTGGATACAGACATAAGACCCTGAGCAAAAACTGCCTTGCTAATCCCAATCACTCCCAGATTCCTGAACAAAATTAATAACCACAATTTTAAACAATCACTGTTTGGAGGTGATTTATTATGCAGCAATTGACAATTAGATTAGTTACAACACAGAGCACTATTAATTTAAAAAATTTATTTTTTGCCAATCTGGCAAACAAAAATTACTATTATTATTATTTTAGTTTACTATTTCTTTGACTGTGAGGCTAAATATCTTTTTCATGTATTAATTGGTCAGCTGTATTCTTTGACAAAATTGATGATAATTGGCTTATAAAGGTCCTTAGATTTTTAAAATCTGAACCCTTTGCCTGTAACATGAAACAAAAATATTTCTTATAGTTTGTAGTTTGTTTTTATCATGTGGAGCCTTCCTCGCTGTTTGGTAGTTTTACATTTTATTTCTTTTTTAAATCCTCACCTGAAGACATTTTTTCATTGCTTTTAGAGAGAGAAGGAGGAAAGAAGGGAGGGAAGGAAAGGGAGAGAGGGAGGGAGGGAGGGTGGGAGGGAGGGACAGAGAGAGACAAAGAGAGAAACACCAACCTTCTAAGGCTAGCAGTTATCCTAACACTCTTTTTTTCTGTCCTCACCAGAGGGCATTTTGTCATTGCTTATTTTTTTTAGGGGGTGGGTAGAGCGAGGGCAGGGTGAGAGGGAGAGAGACGGGGAGAGAGAGAAAGATGACTGGTTGTCCTCTCCTATGTGTCTGGACCAAGGACTGAACCCACAACCTGAGTATTATGTGTCCTGATCTGGAATCGAACCTGTGACCTCTTGTTTTAGAGGATAGGATCACGCTCCAACCAGCTGAGCCACACTGGCCAGGGCTTAACACCACTTTTAAATATGCTTTCGTCCCACCAACCTGAGCGGCCACCTTTCTCATTTGATAAATTTCCATGTATATATGGACTCATGTCCTCCAGATTAGCTGTTACTATCCGCCCTTCACCTATTCCTCTCCTGGAACCGATTTTATTAAAAATATTGTCAAGAGAGAAAGTTTTGATTTAATTTTTTTCTTTATGAAAGAAAGTTTGAATGCATACTACTCTGTAGGAAAGTTGGGCAAAGTAATGCATATTAAAAATTTTAATCTTATAACTGAAAAAATACCTTTCTTGTACTGTACCATTTACTTCATATTTTTATATAAGTCTTCATGTGTTTCAATTTCATGGTTTGACCCAAACAAAAGAACTAAATAGCATGCCACTATCTTGAAACATTCTTTGTCACATCATTTTAAACTTAATAGACAATTATCATAAAAATGTCAGGGATTTTCCTATATAAAATCCTGTTTTCATTGAATTAGAATATAATCCTTAACCAATTCTAAGGTATACTTATGAATAAATTGCCGATAAAGGACTTAGCTTTATAACTAGAGGCAGTCATAAATTAATGTGTACGAGAAGGAGAAATAACTAGTCCAAATCAGCTAAATGATACAGCAGACCTCATAATCAACACGATCATACCTATTCTTTAGGTGCATATTAAGAAAATGCATGTAGTAGAAACTATTTTACACCACTTATGTATTAAGAATGATAGTTCAGAGTTCAATGGTTCCTCACTCGTAAAGACATGACTACCCCAATCAATGGCCAATGCTGTCATGACTACCTCTTAGATAATGGCTACCAGCTCTGTAGTTATTTATTCTAGGCAGAACTTAGAAGAAAGGTCACTGTTTTTCCTCTATAAGAAGAAACTATTATTTATTTTTCAAATTGGTTTTAATGATAAAGGATGATTTTTAATCTTCCTCAAAAGAAACCTACTTAAAAACAAAAAACAAAAAAACCCAAACAAGATCAAGTAGTCCTGTACCTTATGGACGTAATAATATACTAGTAACACAGGACCTGAAGATCTTAGTCCTCAGCTAAGCTTGAACTACAACTTTCTTCTATGTGATAAAACGACTAAAGAACTGTCTTTTTTATTTATGTAAGAGATAACATTTTTTTAAATTAAAGTTTAGAATATATCAACTATGACATGTTCCTGATTGACATTAGACTATGCCTACAAGTTAGTTCTCGAACTAGAAATACATATGTAATTACAACACAATTTCCATTGAAGTAATCCTATTTTCAAACTGAGTCATCTTTTGTCACCTACTTAAAACTTTTTATCTTGTGAGTCAATATCCTTATTTGTTCATAGTACTTACAGTAAAGAATGTTTAACTATGAAACTCCACAGATTCATTACAGGTTAAGGAGAATGAGTACTGATCACAAGTCAGAACTAGTACTGGTGGTAGGGAGGTGGTGGTAACCACACCCATGGCTTCTAAAAATATATGGCAGTATAAAAGGCCACTTCCACTTTCTTAGTAGGATTATCTCCAAAGTCAACAAAAGGCATGCACTAACTGCAGTTAGTGTAAAATTCAAAAATATAAACTTACAAGTAAATTTTATCTGCTCAAATTCAGAGTTACCAGGAATTATTTTACTACCCACCTTGACTCAAAATCCCGATTGTGAAGGAATGATATATTAAAACAAAGGAGCACACCTGCTGATTCACTGGAGGCTGATTTACTTTTCTTTTTTGTGTCTGGTAGAGGCTGGTACAGTCTTTGCCCCACACGCTCGTCCCCCGGGATGGCTGTTAGATCGTGCATACTCAGACTCCGTAGGCGCTCAGTAATTACCCCTTGGCTCTAGTCAACAGAGAGTGAGAGATCCAAGAAAGAAAAGTACACTTTTTACATGTTGCTTTATTTTCTTTATCACATATCTACCATTTATCCATTATCAAATAATTTTTAATGCATTTCAAAGTAAATTGTACACATCAGTACTTTCGGCTTTATATATTTAATTTAAAAGTGTAAAATATGTATGATGAGCTTACCCTCAGAGTAAATAGCACCCACGATTTTTATCTCTCTTAAAGATAGTACTTGGGGCTCAAGTTTATGATTTAGAAGAACGTTTTAAAGTAAGAGAGATATGGTTGTAAGGTAAACTAAGTCAGAAGCGGTGATATTACTACCTAGAACAAGGTAAAAAAAATTAAGAGCCTAAGAATCTTGGATACAAAATGACCATCAGTTAATGAATGCACTACTTGGTAAGGCATACCTACTACTATACAATTTGACATTAAGCCATTTTAACAACACGGTGGACACAAAACACATGTGGCTATTTAAATTTAAATGAACTAAAATTAAATAGACTACAAATCTACTTCCTTAATTGAACTAGCCACATTTCACATGCTCAATAGCCACATGTGGCTAGTGGCAACTGTATCCAATAATGCAGATACAGGACATTTCCATCACTGCACAGCTCTGAAAGGGATAGTTTTGAACCTTTCAAATGTAACTAGATTTCCCCTCACAGTATAAAGCTTTCTAAGAGGGAAGAAAATTCTGAATTTACTTTGAAAATGTACATGGCATTTAAATGACTCATTTCTTATTTATAGCTGGATTAAAAATACTCTTCTAATGGTTTTTTTATACTTACTTCTTCTCATACGCGTTAATTTATGACTGCCTCTAGTTATAAAGCTACCACAGAAATTTGTTGATAAAGGTTTATCTCTAAATTCCAAAGCCTATGGCATTACAGACATTCGAGTATTACTGCTAACATGCATTTTACACTGAAGAAAAAGGTCTTCATTCAGCTACTCTGAAGTAATGATCTATTATGTTGAAACCAAACAAATGCTTTGCCCCTCTTAAGCTTTGTAGTTCTACCATATTTAAAATTGTGAAAAGGGATTTTTTAATTAAGGAACCTATATCCTCAAAAAAAATAACTGGGTTTAACACATGTTTAAATATTCTTGGCATGGTTCAATTTATTATACTTTCCCCTCTTTATCAGCTATCATTTACTTATTAAGTAGATGGCTGATGGAAGATTCCAGACACATACTAAAAGGAAGTGACCAGTCGATCATCTGAAATAGACACCTTGTTTTCTCAGAACTGTCATTTTCTTTACCCCACCTGTTCCTTCTTCTCTAAAAAATTTGTGCCTTTTTATGTACTGCTACACAAAGGATAAACAGCATACTCATCCCTGATACCCTCTACTTGACTCAGGTGTAATTTCCAAGTCTGGCTGTAACTCCCAAACAAATCCTCCTACTCAAGATGGTACATCTCACAGTGCAAATGAGTCACAGTGCCACAGAATCAGTCTAGCTTTGTATCATACACAAACTTTGGTATCTTTGAGTATAATCAACTAATTACTTAGGGCATTCCTCACAAATGAACTCACGCATTATTGTTAGTTCTATTGTTGTGCTGTGTATATTTTGCCACCAGAACAAGGTTTTAATAAACTAGATGAGATGGATAAATCTTAGGCTTCCACTCTCCTAATGTACCTACTATGGTCCTGATATTGAACAGATAATAAACTACTCTTTTTATGACCCTTCCCTTTCATTACTCTTCATCGCAAAAGTTCTCCATAGACAGCAACTGGTTTAAACGTAAACGCTGGCCTCTTTACACAGAAAGGTTCAGCAGCAAACTATAGGTATGATCATGGGTATCTACATAGGTAGACTCTACCATCCATCAGAGGTTTGTTTCAGGTTTAAAATAAATGTAAGTAAGGACGTACTCTGAGGTGTCTGGGTGATCTATTTACAGTATAGATTTTAATGTAGCTCTTGAGTAACCAACCCTAAAACCCTAAGTATTATCAATCTCCTCAAGGTTTTAAGAAAGGCCCAGAAAGGCAAAAAAGGCTGTGTACCCCTTTTGAGGACCCCCAACACTTCAACAGCCATTATCACCTTGAAAAATCAAAATTTTCCACTGTATATTTTCTTATGGGACCAAAATGGAGCTAATATGGAAAGAGAAAATTAATGCACTATTGTGAACTTAAAAAACATTATATAAATTTTAAGTATCCAAGCAGAGGTCTAATTACAAAGTCATTACAGCTAAGTGCAGACCCATTCCTTCCAATTTTTGTATCTTTAGCACAAAAAGTCAATATATAATAAAGGAATGATGTTTGTAATAAAATAAGTGCAAATACTTCCCTTCTACCTCAGAATTCTAAATCACAGGCATAGTATGATTACAAGTATATAATAGACAGGGGAAATATGCAAAAATGAACAGTGTAATCTTTAGGCAGGTGGGATGGGTGATTTTTTCTTTTTTTCAACGATTTCTTTAATATTGCAAAATTAACCACATATGGTATAGTGAAATTTTAATTGTTATCAGATGCATAATAAAAATTTCTGATTCATTTACTACTCATTTTTCCTACATCTAATTCCTTGCTCTGTTAATTAAAAGAAAAACTGTTTATCTGTTTGAAGGGCACAAATAGGACATTATAGTCATTTGTCAACAATGTTAAAAGGTGTTGAGGTTTTGTTCAAAGTAATAATGTTTTGTTTATCTTCTATTTGCTTTATGTAATATTAAGCCAAAAATATAAGAAAAATGAAGAATAGTTCTAGTCAAGGAGGAAAATATGTGTGGAAACAGTATTTTTAGTCGATAAGGATAGAGTTACCATCCATAAGGATATTCTATATCCCAGCATTTTACATCCTATTTTCTGCAGAACTGTATTTACACTTTGTATGTTAAAATCAATCCTAAAAATCAAAGAGAAAGTAACAGAAAGATTATGATAAGAATGTAAAAGTGAACATAATTAAAGAGTATCCTACAGACTATTTTATATTAAGACTGATCATTAGTAGAAATATTTCTACACCCTTCAGTGGCTCCAAGTTCTTAGGGTCTGAACTGGGATGGGCCCAGAACACCCAACTAAGAAGCTGAGAACACCACAGGGGTTGCCTGGTTAGAAGGGCTGGGACGAGGCTGAGTACAAGAAAGCTCTGGGAACTTCAGCTGAGAACCAGAACCTGAGCTGTCGCCACACAGAGCTCTCGTTCACGTCCAAGGGCACCAGGACATCTGAATGTTACTCAAGTGTCCAGGGCCGTGGCTGGCATTTGTAAAAAGGGACCCTGCACGTTTGACTAAATCTAACTTTTTACACTCAAATAATTCTGCCTTTGTTGAAGTAACTTCATTTCCTGGTCAAACATCACATTGAAATCACTATATTTTATGTTAAATAAGGGGAATTTACCGTGCTTTTCAGCATCTTTGTATAAAACTTTCTATTATCTTTACATTTTAATTGAGTTTAAAATCACAATCAGCAATGCTTTATAAGCTTTCAAGCACATAAACAATCTTTTACAGAACAATTCTTACTATACTTTCAATAATGAATAGCCATTAAGCTCTAATTCTGTTGCTCCTACACATATTACACTATAATTGCTGATAAGGCTAATTTCCAGATTTTAGAAAATTTCTTTTCTCTATGGACATTCAACAATTAACCTGATCAAGGTGAGAATATAAGTGACTGCATTTGTATAAAGCGAATATATTTTAGTGGGTTTAAAGTGACACAATATATACTTATCAAAGTAATTGCACAGACAAAAATATACAAAAGAAAAATTATTTGTAATCTACCACCCAAACTACCCATACATATTTCTATATCCTTTTAGCTTTTTCTGACTCGTCATACTTTCAGAGCATCATACTTTCTCAACTTCAGCACTACTGCTATTTTGGGCTGGATAGTGTTTTGTTGTCAGGAAACTGTCCCTGTCCGGTGCATTGCAGGACGTGAAGTGGCATCCCTGGCCTCTATCCGCTAGATGCCAGTAGTGGCTTCCCCTCCCTCAGTTATGAGAACCCCAAATGTCTCCAGACACTGCCAAATGTCCCTTGGAAGGCATAATCAACCCCACTGAGAACCACCCTCAGAGAGATAAGGGATTTTAAAAGTCAAGTTTCACCCCTTTGTTTTATAGGAAAGAAAATTAATACTTAAGATCAGTACAAATTTGTCCAAAATCTCATGGTTAATTCATGACAGGATCAGGACTAAAAAATGCAAATCAACTGTCTGCTAGAGAATTCCGTGCTCATTATAACATACTGCTTCCTAGATGATAGAAAAAAATAGCAGGACCTTTTCTCCCATTGTCTGAACAGCTGCTTTTTGTAAAAATTGCTAATAAGCAGCTAAATATCATCAAATATTTTCACAAACAGAGAGTCACTAAAATAGCAAGATGTCAAGATCTTTGACCTAATCATGAACACTTACAGTCAACTGGAGTTCATCAGCTTTACCTGTAAGGCTCTAATTTCTGTGATACTTGGTTTTTTGAAAATAATATCTGCTAAAGAATTCACCCCGGGCTGCCAGAGAGAAACCTAAGAGGTGTTTAATGTGACTGGCAGGAGTGTTGTTCATCTGTACAAAAGCCACCTGCATCTCTCACGTGAAAAGCTATGGAATGCTGAACATCCCCAGCAAAATCCTTGAAAGTCTTTCATATGTTGATGCTTTGCTCAGCCAAAATAAACTTGTACACTGACCTTGTGAACAGATGCCTGGTAATGAGGTCATAGAACTGAGTCACATTTTCGGAAAATTGCTTTACGGTGTAATAAATGCTGATTAAATTCCTATTTTCATCTTTAACATGCTCTGGTGGCTCAACCTGGGAAGCCCAGTCAGGGGCATTACCAATATTTAAAGGTCACACCAAGAGTCCAAATATCTTTAGCCTAAGAGATATTTTTAACAAACTGTACATTATAAATTTTTATGATAACTCTCATGTCTTCCTGCTGGCTTTCTTGCAGTTTCTCCTCAAACTTGACCTATTTCTCATTTCAGTTTCAATTTATTCCTCAGTATGAAGTGTCTGGTTCAGTGATTCTTCTGTCACAGTGTCTTTCTTTGACATCTCCAGAGATGAAATTAATTTCAGCTACTTTAAAATAGGTCCAGTACAACTCGAAGCAAATAGTGTTACCACTATGTTACGTTCAGCACATTTAATGACTACTTCTAATGAATACAATCCAGGATAGTGCAATTAACCTTCCCGTGCTCACGCTGAGAATGGCAAGGGCTGCCTCACGTGCAGCGATCTTGGTAACAAAAGGATCAAGACCTCAGGGAAAGTTCCGCAATGAAGTCCAATTATGGGATAAGGGTTGGTTTTGCAGTGTAACTTAGATGATTTTTATGCTGCCTCCTGCCTCTGAAGGGAGGAGGTAGTTTTAAGTTGTTAAATATATAAACAAAAATAAACAATGAGTCACAAAAAAGACAAAGAAATAGAGGTATATGATTGCTTTTTATAGCCTTTCTACAGAAAGATTTCTGTGAGATAATGTTTGTTTGGATAACGAAGGGCAAGGGGAAGCTCTTAGCAACCAACGAGGAGATGGAATTTTTTCAGTTAGTGTATACAGACATTCGGCCTGCGAGGGCAGGGACTGTATCCACCTCATTCAGTGCTGCATTCTCAGCACCTGCCATGTAGTAGGTATTAAATAAATGAATGCTAGGTATTGAATAAATAATATAGGATGCTAAATGCTGATGGCCGAGAAGCATAATATAAACATAAACGAGGAGGGGTTAATAAAGATAAGATAATGCAGTGGGGATTTCTGATTCCCTACATAAAGATTTTGGATGTAGTAAACCTAAGTCAAAATAAAATAAATATCCCACAAAATAGTCACAAAACATGGGAGGGTGTCTCACAAAGTAGTAGGATTATAAACTATATTTAAGTGAGGAGGAAAAAAAAAAGGAATCTGTATGCTATGTTTCCCAAAACAATGTTCTAAAATGTCTGTATTTTCTAAACAATTCAAGTTGAAATTTAATTTTTAGTGTTTCACTGAAGAATCGTAATGATGACACTTTTTAAATATGAAAAATTCAGAAAGCATCCTCTTTGGGGTGTGAATAAATACAAGCCCTTGGTCCCCTTCTTCTTTCCATCCTCCCCTCCCCTGCACAGGCAACCAGTTTCCACCCTCTACTTTCTGAATGGCAGACGAGGATTTTAATCCTCTTCTACCTCCTCTTCATTTCCCCCATCCTCCCAACAGAGGAAAATGACAGTTGCCATCCACAGTGTGTTCTCATGATTATGAGAACTGCTGAACGGAGTCATGCTTCATTATTGCATTTCCTTTCTTCTATATTTCACCAGAGTTACAGTGACCCCTTTTCCATATTTCATTTGCTCAGCAGTCCAGAGCTCTCCCTCTTCATGTGGCCTCCACTACATTTTCCATGGTGCTTAGGGCTGAGGTGCAGCTGCATTGTGGTACCTGCCACCTACATACAGCCAGTGTGTCCTCTGATTGGTCACAGCATGGGCTGAGTGATTTAAGTATCACCCCTGTATAGGATTAAACCTATCAGATACTCTTATCGCCATACTTTTCCCAGAGACACCTGTCCTGGCACCCTTTGCCCATCCCATCCAATCCTGGCTGGCTGTCCTCTGGACTTGCTGTGTAGTGGTCATTCTGGGAACTCCGTCATCTTTCTCCTGTGGTGGGTACCCGATTTCCCAGGTCCCGTGGGTTCTCCTCTATCATGGATTACTCCCCAATTTTGGCAGAGCATATCCCCCCCTGACAGAGGATGCACAAGAGGTAAATTTTGTGACTATGAATGCCTAAAGTAAAAATTTTATTTTAAGGTGACAGGTGACTGAGAGCTTGACTGTTTCGGAATTTGAGGATGCAAATCATTATGGCATCTTGGATGGTATCAGTCTTCCATCTTCAAGCTTCCACTGTCACTAGTTAGAAAGTAACGTCTTTCTGATTCTAGATCACTTGAACGTGACACACTTTTTTCACTTGGAATCTTTAAGAATTTCTTCCTTATCTCTGATGTTGTAGAATCCTTTCCTGTATGTTGCCCTGTGTAATGCACATCCACGTTTTTGGCCCAAACTTTCAGGAAAAGAGCTTTCATTTTAACTTTTAAATTCAATTATTTATTTATTTATATTTAGAAACAAAACTGATGATCACATTCCAGGATATTATTTTGTATATGGATATCATTATTGCTTTCTAGAGTCACACTTTTAGCGCATAAGCATAAATAAAATAATTAAAAACGTTTATATAGATACAGAATTTGTACTACCCATGTATAATGCACATCCTTATTTTTCCCTCAAAACTTTGGGCAAAAAAGTGTGCATTTTACACGGCAAAATACCAGTAATAACCTTGTTTAAGAGTAGATCCACTTAGTCTTTTTTTTATTCATTGTGCTGGGTACTTTCTGGACCCTTGCAATACGGAGATTTATGTCCTTCAGTTCCGAGAAATATTATTGTATTATTTCTTTGATAACTGTATCTGTTGTCTCTTGGTAGCATTCCTACTTGTTGAATGTTGGATCTCCTAGATGATCTTTTTTAGTAGATATGGAAATCAGAAACACATTTTCATTAAGCAAGAAATAAAAAGCAAATGCACTTCTTCTAAAATGGAAAATAGTCCTTAAATAAGCTGAATATATTGCTATTTTAGTATCTGTTTATATCTACACGAATAAAAAAACCTTCAAAAGCCAATAATAGGCAATCTGTAATAAAGTGCGAATAATCAATAGTGCTACATAGTTACTGCTTTCACTTAATCCTCAATGTAGCACTTCTGGTACATAATGTCAATTTCTTATCTTGCTGATCATATTAATTGGGATACTTGAGCCAAAGATCACTCTGAAAAGAGAAGGCTTATTTTAGGAATTCCATTTGACATTTTCCATCCCTTTGCCGTTACTATTATACAAAATCATTGTTTTACTAGAATATTTATTTCCATAAATGGAAATAAATTGTTTTAGTTCAAGACAACTAAACTGAAAATGTCTAAGTCAAAGGTGAGAATACTATTTAGTCTCAATTTAACTTAATAGCAACAACTCAAATTTTCCCTAGAGCTGAGATAGGTACATAACATTAATGCTCACTGGGCTCCTCCTGTGCTCTCACAGGTAGGCACAGTATCCCCATTTCATACATGAAGCAACTAAGGAATGTAGCAGTTAAGTAAATTGCAGATGGTTAGAAAGTCACACTCAGCACTTTTTGGGTCTGAAGTGTTTTCTTTCCACATACTACACACCAAGATCAATTATGCTATTGCATTAAAAATAAACCACACTACTTACTACATGCAAAGAAATCCAAAAGCCACAATGCAAGTTTTCACAGAGGCACTCATTTCATAACTTGGCTTGCAAAACTCAAAACTCTCAGAGCTCTCAGACACACAACACATGACATTAGTACTGGCTAAGTAAAATTTCAAGTTTTAAAAGCAGAATTTTTCATGCCTTATTTTGAATAATCAGTTACCTCAAATTGGTGGAAGTAGGGGTGCAGAAGTAAGCCAGAAATCCTACCAAGATATTGCCATCGAGAGAGAACACCAGAGACAGAGAAAGAAAGATTGGTCATCTTTACTAACAGTGATTTACTCAAACTACTTTAAGGTTATAAAGTAGAAAAGTTATGACAAAAGGACATTTCCTGGTATGTTTTATTTATTAACTAGCTCAAATTTTGTGACCAATTAAGAGATTCAAAATATTTAGTTATAAAAAATGCATAAAAATGCTTGTAAAATTAGATACTTGTTCTTCCCAGTTTTACGAAAATAAACAGAAAGTAAAACTCTGCCAACATTTTATAACGGTCTGACAAAAAAGCCACCCTACTTTATCTGTTGACTTAATGTGCTATTGGATAAAAAATGTAAATAAAAAGTTACCTTCACTGCTGCAGTAACAGCAGCAGTAGCTGCTAAGTTTAAACCTTGCCGCCCAAAGTTTACCATCGTCTCATAGCCTCTTTCCTTTGCTTGTACGATATAATCATCAATTTCCTGGAAAAAAAAATCCAAACACATCGATATTAATTTTACTTAAGCAGAGTGTCCGGAAGCCAAAAAATAGGACTTCCCCCATAATATAAATGTTTCACAAACTTTACAGCATAAAGTATGTGATTTGTGCAAATAATTTATATATCTTACCCTTTCCTTTGAAGAAAGAAGTGGATGAAGCAATTTTCTGTATATTAAACTTGCTCCTTTGGTATAGGGAGAGAGCAGCCATATGACAAAAGCAATCTTAAGTTCATAGTACAGGGGGAACCTAGTAAGAAAAATTTTGAAAAAAAAATGCCCGTGAAAACAAAACTATAGACAACAAACAAATAACAAAAAACTTTAAGAAGTTCAAGCAACTGTGTTTGAATTGACAAATCAATTTCATTAAATATAGATCAGTTAACACAAGAGCAACCTGATTCTTGTAGAGATGCACACCTTCTAGTCAAGATTCTCCCATTTCAGCAAGACCGGGGATGCTGGCAACCGAGTGCTCAGCTCCGAGAGGGCACTGACAAGCATTAGCCAGGGCAGTAAGGTCCATCTTTCTGTCTGCAGAGCCCACTGCCACAGCGGCACCTGAGCAGCACCTCCAATTACCAGGACACGCATTTATACGCTCCAAATGCACAACGTTACCATATATGTTCATTTTATCATCCTCAGAGCTCTCAGAAAACGTCCCCTTTCATCTCATTTGGCCAGAATTGCAGCACTTTGCACACCTAAATTGTTCACTCACACAAGAAATGGAACTACTGTTGTGGTAGACTGGGAATTAGGGTTAGATCGAACCCGTGTCCTTTTCCATGTGTCTTTGCAGTGTCTTCCGTGTAGGCTGAATCTACTTCCCTAAGCGATAATGTGCGTTTAACCATGTGACCTGCTGTTGAAAACAGAATGTGGCATGCCACATGATTTACATGCCCTTTGACTCCCTCAACCCCAATGCCTCCATACCCTTGATTTAAACTTTTGCTTTCTGCTGTGGCAGCAAGTGCTCCCCCAGCTTTGGTCCCAAAAAGAAAAGACACTTCAAATAGTCAAGTCCAGCAAACGGCAATGACTACTTGCCCTCATGCAGTTTGAGCAGGAAATAAATGTTTGTATTTTGAACTTATTCTGCTCTTAGGGTTATTTGTTGTCATAGCAAAAGTTAACTAATACAGCATGAGGGGATCAACATCCTCTGGTCAAAGAAGCACTAAGATATACAATAACTGAAAAATCTGGACTCTTCTGAAGGGGCAGATGGGTATCAGGTAATAAGATATGATGACTGATGACTGTGCAGTCAAAGAAAGGTCTCCGTGATGGTGCAATCACAGAGGGGTATCTGGACTCTCACTGTGGTAAATGTTCCCTGCATTGTTCAGATTTTAATAGTGTATGCTATATTTGCAATCAGCACAAAAATTGAAATCTTCAAAAAGAGAACTTTGACACTTAAGAGATCTAGCATGTTTTGGAATCTGCCATTTAAAAACAAACAGAAAACTCCCTCCCAAACCCCTATATCAAAAACATAACAAGTAAATAAATGAGCTTCAGGACAGAAGAGGGAAGAGAAAGATGGATGAAGATACATTACAGAGAAGTCCGTAAGTAAGGGCAGATGCTAAGCACATTTAACTCTGATGACTTCAGTTTTTCCTAGCAATCCAGTGTGACCTAATGTGCCGTGAGAATGTGATGAGAACAGCAAAGTCAGAAAGGCAGTCTGAGGAGAAAGGAGTAAAGGTCTGAAACAGGTACAAGAGGGAACAGGAGTAGCAATGGACCAAAAACAAGTAAAAGGAAAGGTGAGCTCAAATTGATTCCTATATGAGCAACTGATTGATTTTTTTCAGCTCATTTAGTAGCCTGGGAAAGAAGTCAATAAGAGCAGTTGGGCTTCTTTAGGCCGAAGATTTTACAGCAAGGGCAGCTGAAGAAACTGGCAAGGTAGGAGATGCACAGATTCTGCAAGGAGGCCTTGTCCCGGTCTGGACGAAAATGCACTCCTGAAATACAGCACAAGGAGATGCAGGTTGTCCCACGAAGTCTTTGCCCCTCAGTAAAATGTTAAATCCCTGAGGATACAAACATGCTTTAATTTCGTCTCAGAGGTTCGGAATAGAGCAGCCCAGGAGCTGGCGGTTAGTGGGTGTCCTCGTGGATACCGTCCAATTTGAATGTAGATGAGAGTTTTAAGGACAGGGAGGGAGTGCTAAAACCAGATGCTGTGGGTGTCAAAAGAGGCGGCTTTTAGGAAGTGATAAAGAAAAAGAGCCTGAAGTCATCAGTGTAAAAAAAGATGACAACCAATTTCTCTGTTCCAAGAGACTACAAGATGTATGGGAGATGGGCAGACAGGGGCACATGGGGAGAAGAACGAGCTGCCTTTACTGGAGAGGAACTGGAAGCAAAGCAGTGTTCTTATGGGGAAACCGGGTAAAGAAAATGAGATATTGGAAAATTAGGCAACTTGATCACATTTACTTAGTCAACAGCAAAAAGCAGGATAAGAACTCAGGACACCGCTTAACGAGTCTGTAGTATGGTCCTTTCTCAATACTAGAACTTACCAAGCAACTGTTTGATCTGCTACTGTTTCAACCACAGTATAGAGAGCAAAAACAATCCAGTACATCATCCATCGAACCTGGAAATAATAAAAATACTTGTGAAATAACACAGTAAAATTATTTGTAACTGAATAATTATGTACATCTCACATATTCACGTGTATTTCTAAATGTACAGTATGTTGGATCAAGTGCAGAAGGTGACGGGTGAACTTTCAACAGACTTCATGTCTGAGTTCCTCACACCACTGCATCAACAGTCCTGGAGTACAAGAACCAAAGAATAACAAATCTCCGGGCCTGTTACAGTGTAATATAAGGATCTGAATGAAAGAATTGGAAAAACAGGATATAGTTCTCCTAAGTAAAGGAAAGTTCTCTAAAAGATCTTATTCTTTTCTATAGCGTTCTTTTGGAAGGCTATTAACTATTTAATTATTATCTAAGTAATACAGTACAATATGGTATGACCACATTTAATCTGTATTGTTTTTTTAAATTCTGCATTCCTATTTTCTCCATCTATGTAAACTTTTCAGAAACTGAAGAACAATCCTGGATTTCTTATATCCAGAATGCTAGTTATACACTTTGAAAGTCTAAGGCTAGTGTCTTCTTCCCCTTTCCCTATGTATAAGCCTGTATCGCCTCTCATACACTCTTTTCTTCTACTCCATTACCACAATGGGAGTTGCAGACTCACTGAATGTGTCCCCCTCAAAATTCATATATTAAAATCCTAATCCCAAATGTGTGTCAGGAGGTGGGGCTACTGGGAGGGGATTAGGTCATATAAGGGCAGAGCCCTCAAGAATTAGCGTCCTTCTAAAAGGACCTCCAGGGAGCTCTCTCCCCCCTTCTGTGGTGTGTGGACACAGCCAAAAGATGACGGTCTCTGAACCAATGTTTTTCAATTCTCTCTCCCTCTCTTGTACTCAGCGCAGAGATTTCAGAAAACAGAGTACATCACCATCTTTCCTGGGAAAGTGGAGGCTTAAATTAACTGATCTCTCTCAAAGAAAGTTTAGAAACCTTTGAGAAGAATAAATAATGACTCAAATAATTTTCCATTATTTCACAATTTCATAACCATCATTCTGACTGTGACCTTCCAAATGAAAAATAACAATAAGTAATACTCAAAGGAGAGTCATAATTTGCCTGTTGAAAGACCTGAGTAAAGGGGAAAGAGGCTGTGCAGGGAAGCAGTTACGGAGACGTGCCCTGAAAGTCTGGACCTCAGATGGAGCAGAGCTGCGATGCGTCTCACAGGCCTCAGAAACACCCTTGCTTCAGTATAGTCAAATGCTTATTCACTTTCCCAATGAGATTATCAAATTAGCTTTAAAGCCCACAAAATAAGTAACTGCCTTAAAATATTGTATATAATGTTTATCTCATAAGAAATAAAACATTTACTTAGGTTGTAAGAGTATTTAACAATGTCAAAAATAAAGGGTATGTTTTATGTCAAAAAGAATGTCAAAAAAGGAAGGGTATGATTTTTTTAAGTTAAAAAACAACAAACTACCCAGTCAATAAGGTATTCCTGGCCATTTCTCTGGGAAGTTTGCTACAATTTTATATAAGCAAGACTCCATGGTTTTAAATTACCTTTAATGAATACATTCTTTGACAATATGCTCTCTTAACCTCATGGAATTTTCGTTCTCCTTAGAAATATGGAGCTCAAGAATAGTTGAATCCGGGCAATAGTTAAATAAATTCATTGTGTGTGCGCGCATGTGTGGTATTCATAGGCGCGACTGCGAAGAAAGTTAACATTGCAAAGATATTGCTTCCTTTTTTCCATTAATGGATTTGGTTGGGATTTTACACCAAATGATTACTCAGCAAAGCTCTTATTAAAACTATACCTCAAGGCTGCTCAGCATACTGTACGGTTTTGCCCAAAGGAAAAACAGAAAGAAGTCAAAGTTAAAAAAAGAAAGAAGAGGGCAAGTCACCAAATTGTAAAAAATCTGTGATGATAAAACATTTGTTAGACCAGCAGAAAACATCAATAACAAAATACAGTACTAAAAAAACCTGGTAGGAAAACAGTCACACTGATAATCTTATAAATATATGCAACAATATAATGGAAATAAGTGCTATTAAAATAGCATATAAATAAAAGCCAGTGACTTCACATGTAACTTTAATAAATCACAACCCACCTTTTAAGACGCACATGCACCCCCCCCTTACTTTTAATCTTTTATATCGAACATAATTTAGGCAGTTCTTAAGGACTCGAGTGGCATCATTACATTATAACACTCATTGAAAAAGCTGTACTGTAGCAAAACCTACTCATGTCAGGGGAACAGAAACAGGAATATGAAAGCTTCTGTCCTCAAGAATTTAACATTTTACTGGGGAGAAAAATGAATAAATGACTATGATTAAGAAAGAAGTTTATTAGGGCTCAAAAAAAAAAAAAAAAGAAAGAAAGAAGTTTATTAGATGCTCCAGCTCCAGCATGAGTCAAGATAATACAAATTGAAGGAAAGCTTACTAAAGGGGCCATTTATAAAGTTGTGGGCAAGTTGAGGAAAATCAGTAAAGGATAGTGGCGCACCCTTCAGCTGGCAACAGCAGGGACTGGCCTTAGCCCTAGGTACGAAGGAGGGATGAGTGGGAGAGGTTTCCTGGAATCCAGACAGTGTAACTGTAGGGAGGGGCTACAGCCTCAGGTAGTCACAGCCAATCAGTGGGGCCAGGGAGTCTGAGCACAATACTCTGACCTCACGTGCCCTCCTGCGTTCACATCTTTTGCAGGAGCCTCACAGGGGGCAAACCCAAAAGGAGGCCAGACATGTCTGTATGAATCAGCCTCCTGGGCCATCAGGAAGAAGAAGTGTGGAATGTGGAGGGGAAGCTCCAATAGAGGGACAGAAGGTTCCAGCACTACTCAGCCTGTCAGCTCTTTGAAACATATCCAGAATGGAGTCCCTTCCCACCACTTCCACAGATACCTCCCCAGCCCAGGGGGCCATAATCTCTTTATGATTATTCCCAGAGCTGTTCACTCTGCTTCGTTGGGTCTATTTTACACAGAGCAGTCAGAGTTATCTCCTTAAAACACCAGCCAACTCATGTCATTCCTCTGTTCAAAACCCTCTGATGACGGCTCCCATCGGAAATCTCACCACAGCCTAGCAGGCCCTATGGCCTGCTGTTCAGCAGAACAGGCTGCCGTTCTGGTCTCATCTGGAATTCTTCCTCCTTCCCTGCTTTGCTCCAGTCACATCGGAATTTTTACTGTCCTTTGTGTGTGGATATCCTCCTGCCTCCGGGCCCTAGGATACACTGTTTGTTTCCTTGCCTGAAATGCTCTTCCCCTTGTGAAGAGCCTTTTCACTTTCTTCAGGTCTCTGCTCAAATAATTATCAGATAACTAATTAATCAAATTAATTATCAAATAATTTCCTAACCATTCTGCTTAAAATATCAATATCCTCCCAATTCCCTCACCCTGGCTTATTGTTCTTTTTAGCACATATCACATATCATAGACACATCTAACAAATATTTACTCCCCCTCCCTGCTTTTCCCTACTTGAATGTAAACTCCAAGAGGGCAAACACTTTATTTTGTGCACCAATAAATCCCTTGCACGGGGCACAGAAGGTGCTCAGTAAATATACGAGGGTGAATTGATGATTGAATATGAGCCTGCACATAGCTTAGCGTGCTCGTTTTTGTTGGGTGTGCAGAAGATCAGACAGCAGACAGGAGGTGAAGACGTGATGGGTAAATATAAACTAGTATTTTAAGAGATCTGGTTTAAAGAGAAAAAAAGAAGGGAGAGAATAAAAAGTAGCATGAGGCAAAATGAAAGCGTGTTTACATCCTCAAGGATGGCACATTTTACCAAGGAGATGCTAGGATTCAAATTGTTAAGAGAGCAAAAATACTTAATGGAACTGGATCCCAGATAAAATAGGCAAGAATAACATTAGGAAGAAGAGTGGGCTCAAGAAAGAAACAGGGATGCATCTTCCTCAGGGCAAGGAGGAAAGAAAAGAATGGTCATGTTGGGAAGAGGGTTGAAGTGACCACAGTTGATGACCTCTACTTTTAGGCTGCAGAAGACGGGCCAGCCACCTGTTGGGGCTGGGGATGAGCAGATTTAAGAGGAGCAATAAAGATTGAGAAAAAATGTTTCTATACAGATGGGAAAGGGAACGGCCTAGGGTAGAAGTGGAATAGATTATGTGACCAAGGATGCTCTCTGCTGCTCCAGGTGTTAAAGACAGGGGGCTACCATGAAAGGTCTAGGTCATCGAAACAAGAGAGAAACAGAGGTGACAGTGTGCTGTCCATAAACAGGCATCATAATAACAGTGGTGGGTGAGAAGTGGCCCAATCAGGGCCAATGCTTCTAGGCCACATGTGTCCCGTCCCCACCAACAGAATATGAGCTAAGACTTTTGAGAAGTGGGTGTGTCTCTCCCACAGGCTACTTCCCTCCTTCCTGCTGGCTGGGAGATCACAGAACAGAGCCACCTTGGGAGCTCTATGATGTTAAAGATGGGCAGAGCCCCAGTTGTTAAGAGGTTGCCTGAGGAGAAATCCTTGCTGAAATGAACACCCAAGCTGGACTGTTATGTGAGAGAAAGATATTTTTATATTCCTTCTGCATTTTTATTGTATTTATAATTACAACAGCTCAGCCTGCCCTAATATGAAGGGTCACACCCTAGTCTCTGTGGAGATGAGAAAGCAAGGCTATGGCAGCAGTGGTCCCAGAATTACGCAGGTGTCAGTCACAGTGCCATGTAGCTGACATCTGTGGCACAGCCAGGGCCCTGGTTGGTGGGGATGGCTAATATTACCACAACGATCTAGAAATCACTGTGGTAATACCATTTTAAGAAATTCTGGTTGAGATACTCCCAGGGGCTCTCAGAAGGATTTGGAAGAAACTGAAGGATAGGAAGGATTGATGTTCTCATGTCGCAGACTGGGGCAGAGCCAGAGAAATACTATTTGTATTTTAGTGTTACCCCTTGGCAAATGTGACTTCTATCTGTGCGAATACGTTAGTTACCAGCTTCATTGTCAGTATATATGACTTCATTAGCAATCCCCTTCTATTTTCGATAGGCCCCAAAGTTATATAAATTGTAAGTTTGTTAGAAATATGAGTTAAGTTTAAAGCAAATATTCTGCATAGGAGTCTGAGATATCCAAAGACGGAAGTGCAGCCCTGGCAGGAGTGGATCAGTTGACTGGACATTGTCCTGCAAAGCGAAAGGTCCCTGGTTTGATTCCTGGTGAGGGCACAGGCCTGGGGTGTGGGTTGGGTCCCAGTTGGGGCATGTCTGAGAGGCAACTGATTAATATTTCTCTCTCACAATGATGTTTCTCTCCCTCTCTTTCTCCCTCTCTCCCCCTCTCTAAAAAAAATTAAAAAAAAAAAAGAGCGAAGTGTATAAAAGTCAGTATGAAGACTACATGAAAGAGTTGTTTGATCGTCTATTTTGCTTACTTGTTTTCTTTCCCAAGAGTATACCTAATGCCTAGTACGGTACTTGGCACAAAACAGATGTTCAAAAATATTTATTGGAAGAATTAATAAACTTGGCTAACTTATAAGCAAGACTAGATTTTTCCCATTTTTCCTAATTATTTGGTAATAAACTTTTTTTGAAAGTGGTTATAATGCAATGGCTGTCGTATCATGGAATACTTTACCCAATACATTTTTCATGACTAGAGGAATGTGATGAATGCTTTAATATAGATGTAATTTAATATAAATAAAAGATTTCTCAAATGGAATCTTAAAATCATTCAAAATTAACTTATTTTCTAAGAAAATACACTCTTATAATTAGGCAAGGCTTCTTTTGATGATTATAGTATCATCTGTGATATAAAACCATAGTATCTAAAATTACATTCCAGTTTATATAGTTCATAGATGAGGTTATCTTACTTAACAAGCCAGTACTTGTTTTATTACTACTCAGAATCCATAAGGCTTTCATAAAGCCTTAGCATTTCAGAAACCCAGACAGTCATGTGATGGTGTTCTTAGCTTTACTCTCTCAAAGGAATTAGAGGATATTTTAAGCCTGAGAGAATACTGTAAAACGGATATACCCACAGGCTACATTTACTATCAAAAGACCATGCTCCATTTAGGTATGCACTTACCTATCCAGATGCCAAGAGAAAAGTTGGCCGCATTTCATGATCTTTTAACATTTTTCAACAAAACAAGTTCTTTTAATTCACATTCTTGGACAATTTTTATGAAACTGATTTAGATCCCCAGACAAATATATAGAGCAAACAAAAGTAAACTACAATTGTAAAACAATCTTCCAGATTTCCCACCCAGAAATTGAGAGCAATGCATAGGTCCCAAATATTTGTGGGATATTATGTTCTGTTGGGAGGCAGGTTGCTACAGATTTCTAAGGGTCATGGTTTACAGCAGTAACAGCACATTAATTAAGAAAATTTTTCTTACATTCTATCTTTATGTAATTTATTCTTTCTATGCTATGATTAGTGTGATATTATAATAGCAACATCAATACAGACATGTTAAATGACATAATTATACTAAGTTATACTTGTATGATGAAAAAAATTATGTGATACATTAATTTGGTAAATATTACTTAAGGCTTATTATAAACAAAGTCTTTTGACATGAAATCATCATAAACCTCAAGGTCAAGGCATTCCTGATCTCAAGAGCTTTCATGGGTGCGATTAATAAAAGAATAAGAATAGGTGCTTACCAGCACAATGTCTGATCTGGCATATAGCTACTATTTTATTATATATTATTCACTTGCTTCGTCTGAATAAACTAGCACTTCCCAAGGCAAGCTTTCCCTGACCACCCCCGCCCCTTCCTAGGGTCACACTCTGCACCGTACTTGTCATTGCGGCATGTCTGTGTGATGGTTTACTTAGCGCCTGTCTCTGCCATTCGACTGGAACGACTAACAGGGACTGAAATGGCCTTGTTTACCATCATGTTCTCAGGACCCAGTACCCTGAGCCTGGTCAAACAAGCACAGACTTCTACTTAAAAGTTTCTTCATTTTAAGGTCTGAACTGATGCAGCATTCAAACAACTAACTCCGGATTGCAAACAGCAGTTTATAACATAAAATGGCCTATTTTGTCACAGTTTTCAAAGTTATCAAAGAGTAAACAACTTCCCAACATCTCTTAATTTCATGTTCTTTAATCATAAAGCAAATAATGTTGGTCTTTAAGAGAAAATTAAAAATTACATATGCATAATGACTTCAATGATAACCACACTTAAGTAAATCCAGAACATAAAATGCTAAAATATGCTTCGTTGGAAAAAAGAAATCTTTGCTGAGTCTGAAAAGAAATAAACACTGCTGAATTTCAGACCACCCAAAAAGAATTTTATTTTGTGACCATTATTAGTTATTCACTCAAGTCAACTCACCCTAAACATTTACTCTATACCACGTTTCAGAGACAACAGAGAGAACTTCTAATACAGAATTCTTTAGAAATACTGTAGAGTTGAAACGATTTTTCCTGTTTCATTAACATTATGCAATAACTTGGTTACTTCATAATGATTTCCCCCCATTCAAAACAAAAGGAACAAAATGTGAAATAAGATAGAAAAACTCCCTTTTTTATCCAACCCAGATGGCTCCATTATGGGATTTTTCCCAGACCTGTGCTAAATTACAAGCACGCTTGAAAATACGCTAGTTGAAGTTCAATCCAAAGTGTTTAGAGACCATGGTTGAAAACAGTTTTTGTTTTGTTTTGTTTTAAAAGATGGGGCATGTGTTGGGTAAATATTTTAGGCTCGGACCGATTTGGGCTTCTTCAGCTTTGGGGTACTTCTGCCCCACTGCCCCATTTAAGAAGGTCTCAACTTTCTACAGTGATTCCTCAGGACTCAGATATGCTGAACTGCCAGCAACATGGTTTACCTGCGGTTTACAGGTACCACTGCCAAAGACCACCCAGAATATCCTGCTGTTTTGAAGGAGAAAGGCTCACATTATACAGATGTTTCTGGTGTTAAAACGGGGCGGACTGTAGCTAGAAATACTGCAATAATAACCTCAGTCTTTCCCAGTGCCCTCGAATCACAGGAGCCCCATGTCTCTCATCCCCTGACCCTGATAGTTTGAGGACCTTGAGACAAGGAAAAAGTGCAAAACTGTTTTAAAACTAGCTAACTAATTTTTTAAAATGTGTTGAAAAGAAGATGCAGAAAGCAGGAACTGCTTTTAGACACTGTTTCCAGGAGCAAAATTTAGGAAGGAATAACCTCAGTCCAAAATAGCTCTCTCTATCCACACGGACGGAGAATTCACACCTCACTTTTTAAAAAGTTGTTATTGAATTTATTGGGGTGACTTGTTTAATAAAATTATATAGGTTTCAGGTGTACAATTCTACAACACATCACCTGTATGTTGTTTGTGTGTCCGCCACCCCAAGTCAAGTCTCCTTCCATCACTATTTATCCCCTTTTACCCTCTTCTACCTCCTGCTACCCCCCTTTCTCTCTGGTAATCGCCAAACTGTTGTCACGGAGGGTTTTTTTTTCTTTGCTCAATTTCTTTACCTTTTTCATCCAGTCCCCAACTCCTTTACCCTCTGACAGCTGTCTGTCTGTTCTCTGTATTTATGAGTCTGTTTCTATTTTGTCTGTTAGTTTATTTTGTTCATCAGATTCCACATATAAGTGAGATTATTTAAAGGTATTTGTCTTTCTCTGACTGACTTATTTCACTTAGCACAATAGCCTCCAGGTGCATCTATGCTGTCACAAAGGGCAAGATATCCTTTTTTTAAAAACGGTATTCCATTGTGTAAATATACCACAGCTTTTTTATCCACTCATCTACTGGTGGACACCTGGGCTGCTTCCACGTCTTAGCTATTGTACATAAAGCTGCAATGAACATACGTGTGCATATTTTCTTTCAAATCAGTGTTTTAGGTTTCTTTGGATATATTCCCAGGAGTTAACTTTTTATATTGTTTAAAGTCATATTGATTTATATGGAATAATAAATATTTGTAAGAGGTAGTTCCCTTTTAATAATACCACATAGAATTTCTCCAGATTTTAGCTTGGTAAAGAGCCTTCTCAGATAGAGAGCAGTAAACTGGGCTAAAAGGACATCCTAGAGGTCATCCGAGTTTCCATTCTAAATTGTCAGGCTACCTTCTCTTTTCCATTAGTGTTCCCAAACTCTTGGCCCATTATGTATGTTTCCTACTTGAGGCAAGTCCAAGGGCTGGTACCACTTCCTAGGCACCATGGTCCCCCTGTGCCTCATCTGTTGTCACATAGTCAATTCCATCTTGCTATTTGCACAAGTAATTAATAACCTAGCCACTAATAAAAGGTATGCTCCTTTCTCCAGATGACTAGCAAAATTATATGATTAATACAGTAAATGAAAAATGTCATTCTTTAGCTAAGATATCACTCTTCATCTACAAGTTGTAGCTTTATATTATAGGCTTGACAGCATACCTTAAACATGCAATAATTATTTGGATAGTGAAAAAGTCTTTTAAAACAAAAAAAAATTTTGTTTGTTTTTATCCTCATTCAAGGACATTTCCTCACTGGTTCTTGGAGAGAGAGGAGGGGAAACAGAGAACCATCCATGCAATAGAGAAATACAGATTGCCTCCCACACCCAACTGGACCGGGATCACATACCCACACCGGAAATTGAAAGCACAACCCTTTGGTTAGGGGACAACACTCCAACCAATGTAGCCACACTGGCCAGGGCCACAGTCTCCTTTAGAAGCAGACTGGTAGAAAAAAACTCCAGGAAGAATCAATCCCTGTCATGACTCAAATGATCCTCTGTTATCAAATTACTTCCCTCGAAAAGCACGTGCAATCACCCTCACATAGAGAACTGAGGTTCACATTTGGGTGAGTGCAGAGAGAAGCAAGTGATAGAACACAGGAGACTTGGGGTAAGGAGGGGCTGGCTGTGGGCCAGAGTGCAGGACTGCGTGAAGGCCCTGGGTAAACACAGGGAGGGGAACAAAGAGGCTGGAGAAAGATGCAGAAAAAAAGATGGATGATTCTAAAGGGAAATTTTATTGATGAAAAATTTTGTATATGGGCAACCCTAAAACAGGGAAACTAGGATGAAGTCCAACTCAATAGTCTTACACCCCAGTTCCAACATATGGTTAATTGTGTTAAAATAATATTTTCTATAATATAATCCAAGTTGTTAATCAGTCCATTTAAATACAGATGTTTCTAAAACAATGTTACATAGTGCCCATCTGCATACATAAGCATTTTAAAAGCACAATGTGGTAATTATTCACAATAAAATAGGGTACTTCTTAATGATTTTCACCTTGGCTGTGGCGAACAATTACTTGGGGATTAAAAAAAATTACATGCATTCCTACGTTCCATTATCACAAGGTGCACAGAGAGCAGCAAGGTGTTTAAAAGGGAAGTTTTATGAGTGTTTCCTATGTGTAGCCAGTTGAGAACATGCACACAATTCTTGCTACTTGAACTGTGGTCTGTAGACCAGTAGCATCAGCATCACCTGGGAACCTGTTGAAAATGCAGAATCTCAAGCCCAGGGCAGACTTACTAAATCAGAATCTGCATTTCAACAAGACCTCAGGGGAGTTCCTATGCTCCTTAAAGTCTGAGGAGCACCGGAGCAGGAGGCTCCTCTGTGCATGTCCTGGCAAAACCATGTGCAGAAAGGTGGTATCATTCGTAAACGGAATGTAAGAAGAGACTTGGGTTGGAAGAAAAAAAGATGAACTAAGTTTTGTGTGATAATTTGTTAAGTATAAAAAGTTAAAATGTACCCTTATTTAAATAACACTGTGTAGGTACACAATGATTAAAAAAAAAAAAACCCAAACCAAAAAGGCTCATAAAACAGAAGAGGCTGGGCCTTTTGTCTACTTCTCAGTGGCACTGTTTAGGGCGATCAGTTGAGCCGACACAAGTTTTAAGCAAAACACTCAGGAAATGGAATTCTACAGGCTCTTCACCCTGAAGTTCCATGAGGTCCAGTCCTGTTGTCTAACCCACCCAAGAGCCCAGTTATCTGGACAGTAACCACTTGGTGGACTCTGCTTCCCTTCTGAAGGAGGAAGTGCCTGTAGAGTCTTCCCTAAGAGTAAATTTAAATCTGCCTCCTATAGAGGGAAGGTAAAAATGCTGATTACTAGGCTGCCATGATTTCAAACACTATGTTAATGACAAAAACTTCCCCAGTTGGCTTCCATAATTTATTTTGCCAATCTTCTTAAGGATTTAACATAATAAAACTAGAGTGTTAGATATTTTTTTAAAAGATGCCTGTTGGAAACCTTTGAAAGTTGATGTAATATTTTAAAATAAAACCACTCTACTCAATCTATTTCTGTGACTTCTCAAAACCTTTGAATATATTTTTTCATTTTACCAGTAGAGTTTAGATTTGTGTGTGTGTTTTTAAAAGGAATCAATCTACATTTATTCTAGCCAAGAGATAGACTAAATTTCAAATATTTATATAATTCAATATATTTTAAATTTTTTATAGCTTTTAAAAAGAATTTCGCCTTTTCACAATTCCATTACATTTCTGAAGTCAAATCTCATAAGCTTTTAAAATTCCATGAGGTTTTGAGGAAAAGTTTTATTTTTCTTACTTAGCTAAAATCTTCAGGAACAGCTCTAGATTTTACTTTGGGAGGTCCTCTCCGTGTGATGGCAATCTGGCTGACAACCTGATTATTACAGCTGTAGTTGGTAAAGCACTAACATTTCTCTAATTACATAATGGAAAGATGATGTATATATCTGAGCATGCCAAAGGTAGATCCTGGTATTGTGTAAAAGAGAAGCTTTCTCTTCATAAATAATGTAACCTTCAGCTGAGAAGGAAAAAGACCTGGTATATCTTATATTATTAGAAAGCATTCTATTTAAAAATTTTTATATAGTTCAATATTGCTGTCAACTTTAACACTGCTTACTTAACCCCTTTTTTGAATTTGTGTTTTTATTTTTAAAGATTTTATTTATTTATTTTTAGAGAGAGGGGAAGGGAGGGAGAAAAAGAGGGAGAGAAACATCAATGTGTGGTTGCCTCTTGCGTGCCCCCTACTGGGGACCTGGCCCACAACCCAGGCATGTGCCTTAACTGGGCATCAAACCGGAGACCCTTTGGTTTAAAGCCCGTGCTCAATCCACTGAGCTATACCTGCCAGGGTTTTGTTTAACCCCTTTCCTGTTTCTCATTTTGTCAAACCTTTTTTCTACTCTTCTCCCTATCGTAGCTATTTCAAGTATTTATTTATCTTACTAGACTTGTGCAAGGGAACGCTTCTTAGATATTGCCATTCTCTCCATTTCATTTATATTTTTATTTTTGCTTTTTTATTGCTTTATTCAGCTTGCTTCCTTTATAAATTCCTTTAATTTTGATATTTTTCTTGCTTTGAGAGTTGAAGGTTTCATTTTCCCTTTCCTTTTCAAAATATAGGTTTATAAAGCTATTATATTCAAGAATATAAACTTTAATATATGTTCCTGTCATTTTAATTTTTAAATTCATCTAGTACTGCACATTTGTATTTTCTCTTGTATGCAATTATTATTTTTCCCTTTTGGAACTTGTTGGGGTTTTCTTCAAAGTTGTGAGCTTACAGTTTCTGAAGAGATAAGGGGGAGGCAGAACACTGGCTGCCCCTGAACACAGTTCTCCCCGCAGGGAGGGTGGTGACAACTGAGGTTTTCGGTTGCTGTAGCTTTCATGATTTTAAACTGTTCCATTGCTAGGGATTAGGGTGGAGGTGGCTAGGCCTCCCTCCAATTTATTACTTAACATTTCCTTCAATGGAAACATCAGTTTCTGTCCCTGTTTTTAAAAATCTATTTCCATTGGCACTAGTTGGTAAAGTTTTTCCTAGATATTAGCAAATGCCTGGCATAGCCTTGTCAGTTTAAATGTTACCGTGAGAATTTTTTTCTTTGTTTCTGTTTTCCAAAGTATTTGTATTGGAAGCCAGAAAAGGACAAGACAGCTGTGGTTGGTCAGCTAAGTCGTGCAAGTTGTGGGAATGCTTTCAATTTACTTCATAAAGATAGAGGGGCACTCTAATTCACATGCTAAATTTTAGAAGAAACTGTGTCAGGCATTCATTTAAAATTCCTCAGTTACACAACCTTATTCAAATTTAATACTTGTTTTCTAAAGTGGATCCACTGTAATGATCCTGAGATGTTCATGAAGAAATTGTTTAGAAAACATAAAGTAGAGTATATATCACTTGATAAGAATAACACTATC
>PVKM010002022.1:0-69454 GCA_004027735.1 Carollia perspicillata | reverse complement strand
CAGGACAACTGTAATAACACATCAATAAAATATAATTAAAAAATAAAATGTCTTAAACTTTGTGTTTTGTTAAACAGAATTTTGACCTTTGGTTAAGAAGGAATATTTTTCTTTGTTGAGAAAGAATACTATATAAATACAAAGTATTATTATTGTTATTATGGGCACTAATACCTTTATCCTTACAGATATTAGTATTGAAATTTAAAAACACCTTCTTTTTGCTAAGCCGAAATATTCCTGGATAAAGATCAAAGGTCAGAGAGCTATGATGATTCAGTAGTAAAATATCAAAGTATTTGGAAAGTGTTTTTCACAATTGCTTAAAATTTGTGAAAAGGTTTATCAAAAGGTCTCAGACCATCTTAAGTTATAGCATAACTTTCCCCAAAGAAGTCGCAAGAGAAATTACAACCAATTCATGCGGCAAAAATTTCAACCTAAGAAACAAAATAGCCATATCTAAAAACTAAACCCAAAGTAGAAACATGAGTCATTTAATTTAAAAATACATTTATAGACATTTCCCATTATATTACTTTTATTTTAATAATAGAAGATGCCAGATTACAGTGTGCAAAGTAATGGGCATATTTGTACTTAAAGAAAATTTAATTTTACTACTATTTCTGTTGTTCACAAAACCAGTGCAATCTTGTAAAACTGGGGTGTTGTTTATCATCTCCTGTTTGCAGTGGTGAGGACCAAGGAGAGAATTGGAAGCTAGAGTACTAGAGAGAAGAGGATGACATCTTAACAACAATAACAGCTACAAAAATAACGATAAAGATACCTTATAGGAAAGGGAGAATTGCTGCTCTAAGGAAATCTTATTTCCCACTGTGACATTTAGTCTGTATTCTACTGCTGTCTTGGCTGTCTTACTCAACATGGTCTAGAAAGTTATCTTTCAGTCAGACTTTCAAAGGCTAAATCCAGGTAAAGGTATTGAATGCATTTAATTTAGGTAAATTAGTTAATTTTCAAACACAGAAGGAAACATTTAAGTCTTTCTTTAAGTTTAGTATTTTAATACCTAAAGAAATAGACTATCTGGTAATAGTGAACTTATTTTTTTGTATTTAGCTCAGTTTATTCTTTGTAATTATTCGCTAATGTTGGTTTTAACTAACACTGCAAAAAAGGCGGATTATTGTTTCTAGACTTTCATACTTGACTTGACCTAAAGACAAAGCTGTTAGCTATTAGGACCAATAAAACCAATGAAACATTTTCAGGTCATCTATTATTGAATAAGATTTATTGACACAGCCCTAGTCAGCCGCAACAACAAGTTTACAAGTACTGAATAGCTGGTTCTCGTTCCCATGGTCCCCAGCAAGTCAGCCTGAGCAGACTGCAGAGACCTTTGTCCAGCTCAGCCACGACACACAGACTTGTTGACAGCATTGAAGTGAAATAGAGAAATGAACCTTATAAGAGCAATAAAACAGCATTGCATCTTGAATTTAATTTAATTTAGATTTAAGTAGGGACTTGAACTGACATGAACCATGAACCAAAAACTAGACAAAAGCATGTTAATTGAAGATCTTTTGTCCCTCACCAAAAAGGAATAGAAGAAGCTATTAAAGTGGTTCAAACCATAACCTCACCTAGATTTTTAAGTCCCCAAAGAAAAAAAATGGAATCAGTTTGTCCACTACTTCATGGTAGTTTAATAAGTTAAAAAAGTACATTGATTGATAAATAATTTAACAATTAATTTTAAAGCAATAACCATTTATATATTGAATAATTTCAGTGAAGATGTAACTTATTTAAGGGATTTTACTATAATTATTAATTGATAAATTATTATAATTTACTTAGTATGTTCATCTTTTAACAAAGATTTATAAATGCATATTTAAATTTTTCTGTACATTCTTTTTATCAGTGGAATAACATTTATATGTCTAGAGAACCCTTAGTTTACGGTGAGAGAACCTACATCAAATTAACAGTGACATTCTAGTCAATATCCAAATGTTTTGCATTGTGTATGATAGACTGTGCTTCTTGTTCAGAAAATAGTGATATAGCTCTTTTAAAATTAATAACTGTAATCATAAACAAGATAATCCCATCAGCACAAGTCAGTCCTACTCTGCATAAATTAATTTAGCACAGCACTACACTTAATAAGTTATCATTAATCATTAATACATCTTCAGATGTGCATATTTAAGTTCTTTAACATTTGCTGTCTTGGTTTTTCTGTAGGGCTAAGGTATAAGATACTCATTTGAAATCTGAAAAGCAGCATCATCAATCTTTTGAAGCCCAGTGCAATCAATATCTATGCAAATTGGGTGGTTTTGGAATTTACACGGCTTTGTCAATCAATCACTGATTCAGTCCCCCCTCCACCCTCCATTCAATATACTAATGGATTTTTTTTCTATTTAAAGAGACAATGAATTCCGTTTATCTAAGTATTTGCTAATACAAGTGAGTGCTATTGCTTCAATCACCTCCTTTCCCCCACCACGTTTTCTCTGCACGCTTACCCACCTGCACAAAGGATTGGCTGGGCCATGCCGCCAGGCTGTCACTAGGTGGTAGTAGTTAGGGATGCGGGGGTGGGGGGGTGCGGAACAGGGGCTTCCTTAGCACCACCTGTGGATGTGCTATGACCCTTCCCTTGGCTCTGAGTTCTTGAAAGAAGGAACAACCCCTCAAGACGAGAACTGATTGGACTAGCATCCCTAGAGTGTTAGTTGTGTGCTTCCCGCCACTGAGAGAGAGGTCTTCAGTGGATCACTAAGAGCTCTGTTTCTTATCTTGATCATGTCAAGTTTTTACCAAGGACATAGTAGGGGCTCAGAACACTTGCTTACCGAATAAGTAGAACATAGACTCAAGGAAGGATAATTAATTAGGTTGGTTACCAGAATTGGACTTCTAAGTTTATTTCCATTGTACAGAGTAATAGACTATGACTAAGAATAAGTGTAATAGGGGAAATATAAAGTACTACAAATAGATTAAAGAGAAAAAAACAAGTGACAATCTATACAAGGTAGCGAAAGCCTGGCTTATGAGCACCTCCAGTGGAAAACAAAACAAGGTAAAAAAAACTAGATTTTTTGACTGTTTATAACCACATGTGAATCTTCATCTTGAGGACTGCTGAAGAAGCTAATGCATAAAGCTGTTTTGAAATGGAAAGAAAAGTAAGTTCGTAATCCTTCTGTTCTCTACTGGTCAGGTCACATCTGGTGGATTACACTGAGTTTCATTCTGAAACTTTTTTTTTTTTTGGAAATTTCCCAAATATTTTACTTTATTTTATTTTTTCCTTTTTTAATTGTTGTTCAAGTACAGTTGTCTTCATTTTCTCCCCACCACCTGACCCACCCTAGCCACCCCTACCTCCCACCCTCGATCTTACCCCTCTTTGGCTTTGTCCATTGTCCTTTATAAAGCTTGACTCTGTAGAGAAGAGGCCAAATTAGATGATGAAGAAGCTGAAAATGTTAAGTTTAATGTAGAGAGGATTTAGGTAGAATGTAATGTTCCTTTTCAAATATTGAAAATGTATCTGCATGCTCTCTATGTGTGGTAAGAATTAAGCTCCTAACTGAGTTATGGGAAACACGAGTTATTCGCATAGAGAATAACAGGGTTATTCTCTTGTGAAAATTAAGTCCAGGGATGGGTAGTCCAGGGCTAGAGAAGCAGCTTTGTAAAGTCATTGAGGACTCCGACTTGGATATCTTCAATGAATGATTGTTTCCATGTTCAAGAGCACCTCATGTTAAGTTGCTGGAGCTCCTGCAATCACATCCCTGTGCCAGACAGCAAGAAGAAAGGTCATTGTGGTGTGGGGGACACCTTCACCCTTCTAAGAAACCTTCCCCAAATTTCCACAAACACTTTCACTTACATTTTTTGGGGCCACAACTTAGTTTCATGGTCACATCTGGCTGCTAGAGGTGCAGAATGGAATCACTAGGCAGAATTTATTTTAAAGACAAAATTTACTAAATACAGAGAAGAATTTCCTGATAGCATTATCTGCCCCAAATTAAATGGGATTGTTTTAGAAGTACTGATGTCATTGTTATTGAACATTCAAAAACAACTAGGAAATTGCTTATTAGCAAAGTTTTAGGGGGAGACCTGATGTATATGGTTTCTCTCATACTGTATTATGTATCACAATACATAATACAGTATTATATGCAGACTGTTTCAGTACATATGTGCACAGGCCATGCCAAGTTTTAGTTTGATTAAATTTTCTTACCAGGGGGACTCCCCCAAAACTGAATTATCTTTTGGAAGGTGGGTCTCTTGTAGGCTTTCCCCACTAGGTGTGCGTTCTAGGAACCCATCTGTATCCGTGTACCAGCTGGCATTGTTATGACAGGTTGTGTTTGGCTTCAGTGAATTTTTTTGAAGACTCTCTCAACCTGTTTGCCCATTGCATGATGGATGACTTACAAGTATACCTGCACACACCTCTGAGTGTTCAGTGGTTTTTGACCAAAAATAGCATAACCCCCATGCCCACCTACCTTATTCACCTGATCTTGTCCCAAGCAACTTTTTTTGTTTGTTTACCCAGATGAAAAAGTCCTCAAAGGGAAACATTTTGCCCGTGTGTAAGAGGCGAAACAAAAAATGGCCGAGGCACTAAAAAGCGTCAAAATCAACGAGTTCACAAACTGTTTTTAGCAGTGGGAAAAAATGTCTCGATAGGTGTGTTGCATCAAATGGAGAGTGCTTTGAGATGACTGAAGTTTAAACATGTAAGAATAAATATACAATTTTTATAAATAAATTCTCTGTTTTCGGGGTCCCCTCTTGTAAAAGTGATTTTAATAAAATTAGATATCTATTTGCTACATATTGATAATGACAATGCTCCTTAAAGTGAATACTTAGTATATGAATTTTATTTTTATGTTATTCAGAAGCCAGCACATCCTTTTGATGGAAGCCACCAGTGAAATAGTGAAACAGGATTCTGTGGATGTACATTGACTTCACATACTTAGTGACAGTTCTGATACATGAAGCTCTGGCCTTATGAATTTTCTTATTGATTAATTTGCTGCAGGAAGTATTGATCAATTGACCCAAATCTCCCTCACTGTAGCTATAAGAGATGTATTTTAATATTTGTGGTACATGAAGTATATAGCTTAAGTCTTATTTTGTGACAGATTTTTTATTTTACTTTGGTAGTTGAATTATGCAAGTTTCTTCAGAAACTATTAAGATGTTGATATATGTATTTTGGATTTGTATTCACAACTCTCTAACTAAGAAATCTAACATATTACAGTTATGAGTTTTATCATTTTAGACTGCAGTACCCTGCCCGCACCGCAAGTCTATAGAAAGTAGCCTGAAAACACTCCGCTACCTCCAGACTTGTTCTTATTCTTACTGACACCGATAACGATAAGTTAGACACAATTGTTATTGCATACCTACTGCATCAGAAATAGGAGAAAATCTATCACTTGCCAAATTAAAAAAATGTCATTTAAAAAAGAAAGTTTGTTTTCAAGATTTCAAATAGGAAAACCAAATGTCAGTAAGAATGCAATGGTAAACACTGTTAGATTGTACTCGTTTAGAGACATAATGAATTTTACATGTAAAAATATAGGTCACAAACAACTTGACCTACTCATTTTCAAGGATTGGTTTTGATTATATATCTTTGTTTTAGTTACTCACAGAAAACAATTCTGCAAAGTGTTTTCGTTTCAACCTGGAGTTCTTATGGTACAAAGCATAAAAGAACTGGGTTGGGGGGAGGTCTTGAGGAGACCATTCTTCCCACCAGTATGTGGCCAGTGTCCTAACCTGATACATGTCAGACTGTGGACAGCTCAGCTCTGCTTTGTGGAAGCAACTGTTTGGATCCCAGCTCGTTGGTTCTCCTCTTCCTTGGCATCTAAGCCGTATTTCACACCCAATTTGAATACTTTTACTTTGAGGAATTCTAACTTGATCCTCAGAGGAAATCCTTAACTAATGTGATATGCACTGTGTTGAACTAAATTGAGCTATGCTTTCTAAAGATTACAGTCTATTTCACAGGGAAAGGATTAAATAAAAATGGAGGGATTGATGACTTTGGTCTCTGCTTTCTTCCCAAATCCTCCCCAAGAAAGAAAAGACCAAATGTCTTTCACCACTTGTTATTCTAAAACTTTGTGCAAATAACTCATTTAGGCCTTTAGCTTCTTTTTCTGCAGACAACAATGATAATAATTAATATCTATTATGTAAGAATTATGGCAATTAAGTTAAATTCAGTAAAAATCTTTTGAGCTTTTTCTATACTCTTGGTCTAGTAAAATGTAAAATACAATTTCTTTTTAATGTCTTTATCACAGCACTTGGCACGCAGAGATCAACAATTATGACCTCTTTGCATTTTAAAAGGTGTTCCTAATACAACAGAGACCCCACTGAGCTCATCCTCCCAGCCCTTCCTTATTTATTTACCTCTCAGTTTAGCTGCTCCCAGTTGTGCTTGTGGGGTTGCAGCTCGTTCTTACATAAACCTGCTTATTTCTTGTCTTATTCTACCCTGTGTCTACAACTTGTTAATAGATCCATTCCTCAGCTTCCCTCCCTCAACCTGCTTCCCGCTTGTCTCCCTCCCTTAGCAGGTATATGTGTGCCCCGGGTGAGCTTCAGTGGTTCTTCCATTGCTTATGCCTACAGTTTTTTAAAACTCAGTGAGTGTTCACAAATCAATCACACTCACGTCCAATGCCAAGGGGAAGAAACAGAGCATTGCCAGCACCTGGGACCTCCTCTTGACTCTGGACACTTTCAGTGGCCACTTACCCGTCAGGGGTTACACTAATCTGATTTCTAACACTTAGGTTCATTTTGCCTCTTTTTTCTTGATTTTATGTAAAAATATTATATGCTGTATATCTTTTATGTCTGTCTTTATGTTTGTAAAATTCATCCATGTTGCATGTAGGTATTTGTTTATTCTACTTGTTGTATACTGTTCTGTTGTGTGAATATGCCACACTTGTTTCTATATTCTTCGGAATGATGGGAATTTGAGTTCTTTTCAATTTTGGCTATTACAAAGACTTCTGCTATTAATATTATTATATATCTCCTTTGGTGAATACCTGGACATATTTCTGTTGGGCTATATGTGGGGATGGAATTAATGGACCAAAGAGTATATATATGTTCATTGTTAGTGGGTTTTACCAGTCTTCCTAGCTAATTGTAATAATTTATACTCCCAGTACCCTAGTAGTTTTGAAAGAGCCTATTCTCTGTCTACAAGGTGATGTAGATTATTTCTGTTTTGATATTTTCTCCTCTCTTCTCCTCTCCTCAGGATGAATTAATTTGTAGATAATGATAATATGTTTTCTATCAGTTTTGGATCACACTGTGCAATTACAAAATATAAAAAAATAAATACCAGTAATATTTTTTCTGTATAATATTAAAGAAACTGATTTAACATATGATTTTGCAGCCAAACTAAGTAATAATGTTAACTAACCAGATTCTACTAGTTTTGGCTGCCGTATTGGAATTAGCTGAAGACAATAAATAGAATACGGTTGTAACAATTCAAAACTATTAGTTTTTTTCTTAAGCACCATTTTTTTTACTAAATTAACTTTTAAGCAAGGGTCCAAGAAAGCATATCTTTAGAGACCTTCTGTTCTAAAGGAGAGACAGAACTTAAGCTTTTGTTATTATACTCTAAGGGAAAGACCTCTAGAATATAAAGTTATGTTTATTTAAATGCAAAGTGTCTAGTATTTATTTATGTTAGGTGTTTTGAAATAAACATGACATAGATGAGTGGATTTGTTCAGTTTAAACTGAGTTGTAGAGTCTGCAAAGGACTTCGTGTGGTGAACACCTAGTAATGGCAGTGCCTGATGTTGCACTTGCACAAAGTGGTATCAGCACCGCTGGAGTCTGATGAATGGCCTTCCTCAATACTTTGCCTGTGGAAAATGTTCAGTAATTTCATTCAAAAATGAAATTTTCTCGACAGAAATGTTCAGATATCGTTCAGTAGTTCACTGCAATGATTTTGGCTAATAGGGTCAATGGATTACTATAAGGAATGCGAGAAGCATAACTTTTATTGACTGTACTGTTTCCATTTTGCAACAAACCACATCATAAATTTCCTGTATTCATTCAGTGTTGGATATATATTAGGTTAAATGGAAATGAATCACATATTCTGAATATTCTTCCTCCACACTTCAAAATGTCCTTTTTAGATATTGTCTAACTACCAGCTGATTTACAGTTCCGAAATCTCGTATCATTTAAGAATAGAGCATTCAATAATTTAATGTAAAATGAATTGCTATCTGATGAAGAATTCCTGTTAAATCTTTTGGGGTGTAAGGATTTCTTTGCTATAGGCATTTAAGTAATTGTGCATTTCAGCGAAGATGCCCTCTGAACATTAGAGGACACATTCATGAGCTGAGATTCCAAAAACACATCTAATGATTTGACAGCCCTGCTCGAAAGACAGAAGTGCAGCACTTTAGAGGTTGCCATGTCCTGGATCAGAGACTCGGGGTGAGCCTGGGACTGTCTTTCTGTGCTCTGACCTTCTGCCTCCTCCCCTGTGCCTGGCTGCCATTGTCTCATGGCTCTAACAGGGAGGCACCCTCTCACCAACCTGTCTCTCATCCCAACAGTCCCAGTGTGTGGGGCGGCGGGGTGGGGAGTGGTGGGGGTGGAGAGGGGTGGCCTGTATTTGTCCTGAATCCTGGCACCAGAATGCCAGTGGTAGCACACTGTAGGGGCCAAAGCCTTGTTCTTGTTCATATGGTGACATCTTAAGGAAAAATAATTTCCAAGCTCTACAGAGTAGATTAAAAATACTATTTTGATATTATAGCTGATTTCAACCAAATTCTTAATACCTAAATGTTAAGAATGGAATACATATTTTCATAAATTCTTTGAAGGTAACCATAAGCAGATCCAAATATATTGACTCTTTTTCTTCTTTGGCTTCTTCCAACTAGACTACTACTTTTAGTATTACTGAACTTCCTTTTCCTGGATAATCAAGAAGGTGCATGAAACCTTAATTTCCAGCACAGAAGGATAATTGCTCAGTGATCATTTACTTTCTTTAAAACATAACTGAATATAAACTAAGACAGGAACTGAAAAAGCTATTTTTAAACATGACATTGAAATGGTATGTGAAATCAAATGGCATATGAAAAACACACTCACCTTGATAGTTTTTTTATTCTACCTTGCTTCTGTAACTTAAAGTGGACCTAGAATCCAGTTCACCCATGTAGTTGCAGAATCATAGGTAACATCTTACTGGTCATTAGTAGTCTGAACTCTGACTTGAAGGGTTGAGAAATGGAGCCGACCATGTTAAGTGGTTTGCTCAGTAACAGGTAGCTCCAGCATCCACACCACTGAATTACACGAATCCATGGCTCACTCCATTTGTCTGTGGATTACTATTGTTCTTTGTTTTACTGACAAGGGTGAGAGCTCATGTAACATGCTTTAGATTAAAAAGATTTTATAGTACAGTTAAAAGCATGGAAAAGGTGAATTTATTAGAAAGGACACTGATTTTTTTTTAACAGTGATGTCTTTGCTGGTCTTGAGTTGATCTTTCTATGCTATCAGTTTTAAACCATTAAAAAAACTAATTGCCATAAGCCATATCATAGTTCTTGTGCACATATATGCAAAAACAACTGAACTAGTGTGTGAATAAATATTCCCTGACCCCATCCTGATTTTCTTACCATTTTTTCTATTAGCAATCAGAGGGCCATTTAAAGTAAGAAAGCAGAGGAAAGTAGAGAAGTGATAAAGGGCAATTTGAGCAGTAAGTACACCGTGGTATCCGTGGGACCCTTCTCCAACTCCGTGAGATAGCGTGCAGTATAGAAAAGGTTCTTTCAGCGAGTGTTTAGGAAAATGTGTTCCAAAAGATCTGCATAACATTAGTGTAACCGAGTGTTCCTCTCTGTGGCTTCCTGTTTTGGAATTAAATGCCTTCAGGGTACTCAGAATAACTCTGTTTAAAAACACAAGAATTTAACCTCTTATGTTCCTAATCATTTTTTTTAAAACTGTAGACTAATTAGAAAACAAAAAGATCATGTTTTACTTTGTTTCTCAATAGTCTTTAACTAATATATACAATTGTTTATACATAAAGTATGAGGTTTAGTTAGAAAACAAGGTATAAATAGAAATTGTGATCAGTTTTGTCGCTTTATAAACCATTTTTATAGACCAACCTTTTTGGCAAATAGTTTTGTTTCCAAATGAACTCAGTGAAAAATTTGTACTCTGGTCATTTGCAGGAGGTATGTACAAGGGAGCATATAAACTAATTCTGTGTTTACTTCTCTCTGCTGTTATTGTTCAACATTTTCAAATTGTTGCTGTAAAACTATCGGAGGGAGCACCACACAATATTTTTGCTTAGTGTAAAACTTAATAATATATTTTTAAAATGTCTCTATTTTCATTTAAAAAGATATCTACAACTAATCATTTATTGATTATACATTTTCACTATATAGCTTTAACTTTCTGTGTTTCTAATTCTTCTTTGAAATTAAGTCTTAAAGGGGACTTATTTATGCAATTCAGTCCTACGTACGTCCATTAAATGCCTAATGAATATAAGACTTGGTAAGTGACGGAGAGTCGAAGGTGAATACCACACAGTCCCTGTCTTTCAGGAATTTATAATCTAGTTGAAGAGAGAAAATTTGAAAGCTAGAACATGGGCCGCTTATCTCGATGAAGCATCAGTGGAGCTGTTATTGAGAAGGTGGTATTCGAATTGGACCCCGAAGGAGAGGTTTTCTAAAGTGGAAGTTCTAGGCTGGAGGGAGCAGCACAAACGCAGGGTGTGTGTCAGCAAAGGGAGTTGCTGGGGTTGGGGTTTCATGGAACACGGGTGACAGAGGGGAGGGACTGGGGAGGGAGGTTAGAGAGCTCAAGTGGAGTCAGATAATGGAGCACCTTGAAATCCTGCTGAAAAGTTTGGGTTTATTCTTTTGGCAAAATATAGCAAATTGCTGACCACTAAGATGGTCTAAATGATGTTTTAATAAAATAGTTATTCAGAGTAAAAAGTTGTGTGGAGAACTCAGGGATTAAAATTAGACAATTTTGTACCAGGTCAGATGAGGTGTAACAGCCTGGATAATGATGACACCTTTATCCAGGTACTTATCATACATATTTATGTGTGTGCATGTGTATGTATAGACACCTGTAATATGTGTGTGTATATATTTTCACACACAAACAGTATATACATTAATATTATTCCTATATCATATACACACACAAGTTCTGGCACAAATAACACCTTTTATTACAAAATCTCTTATTACAAAATCATAAGCATGTAATTTTGTAATATAATAATATCACACTCAAGCACACCATATGACATTTTAGGTGAAATGTTCAAAGTAAAACTATATTATACCCATATTATTACCCTACCAACCACACTCAAGCAGGCATTACTTCTGCTGGGCCCTATATATTATATATATTCATTTCTATATACATATATAAAATATATATACATATATAGTTAACTGTTATTTTGTGATTTAATATTTATACCAAAAATATGTTAGGTACTATGTACAAGGTCTCAAAGCAAAGTCAGAGCAAAGCTGGTACTCAAATCCTGCATCTTTTGAGTCCAAAGCATTTCATTATACTGTTCATTATACTGTTC
Source organism: Carollia perspicillata (assembly GCA_004027735.1). Taxonomy (NCBI): domain Eukaryota; kingdom Metazoa; phylum Chordata; class Mammalia; order Chiroptera; family Phyllostomidae; genus Carollia; species Carollia perspicillata. Next base: position 57,702 of record PVKM010002022.1, on the reverse strand, counting down.
ATTATACTGCTGCTGTGGCATTAGATGCTGTCAGTGTAGGCGGGAAGGATGGAATGCTCATGAGAGATATTATGAATATATAAAAGGTGTGGACACAAGGGAGAGGAAGGAGTCAAAGGCAACACCCAGGTTTTCATTCTCTGTGATCAGGAAGCAGGTTGTGTTGCCGTAGCCCCCAATGGAGATGTAACGGGGATGCAGGTTGGCCAGTGGGATGACAGAGGGTGGGCAGTAAGGTGGGGGAGGGAGAAGATAATTTAACTCTGGGACGTCAGACTTGAGAGGCTGGAGTACATCTTTGCGGAGATGTCCAGCACATGCTTCCAATTTTAGATTTGGAGTTCACACAGAAGCCAGAGTTAGAGTTTGGGAGTGGATGAGATAATTCAGGGAAATTAGACTGAGAAGCAGAGTGAAGTGAGAACCAAACCTCGGGGGATGCCTGAATGTGGGAGGGTGAGGAAAGGAAGAAGCACGGGAAGGAGCCTGCACAGACACTGACGGAGATGGGAGCAGTCAGGAGGATGCCCCTTCATTGCTCAACGATATTTGCGCCACTGCTGTGTGCAAGGCACCGAAGCCTCGGTCCGGAGTGTGAAGAAGGGTGCCTCAGAAGTCAGCTGTACCAGGGGACAGTTTAGGATGAGTGCTGAGGGGAGGATAGTGGGTCATTGACTCAGGAGATCAGACTTTCTAAACAAGCACAGAGCTCAGTTGTGTATGAAAATACAAAGTAGATTTCTACCTCATGCCTGGTTATGAGAGGTTGAAGGGTCCCAGAGGACCACCTGTTGGCTCAAAATCTATGAGCTATAACAGTGATATCCAGGTGAGCTGTTTGTGGGTCAGACTCACTGGTAATAGTTTCCAAAAGATGTACAGTGCCCTGTAACCTTGATTGTTTATCTTTATTTTATGACTCTTTTTATTTGACTTTTATAACAAAAAAACCCTCTGTTATCTTTGTATAATGATATGTTTATTATGAAAATCTAAAGTACAAAGAAGAAATTTAAGTCACCCCTCAAATAGCCATAGGTCACCAGAAGTACAACTTCCTTCCCCTCTACTTCCTCTTCCCTCCCTCCTTTCTTTCCTTCCTATTGATCTGTTGATCATATTGTGCCTATTATTTGAAATAAAAAGAATTAAACTTAATTTTGCTTGAAGTTATAAAAAAGAAAAAAACTAAAGATACCTAAAAGAATTGTACAACTTCTAAATATGTACTTCTTCATGACAAGAGGTAGCACATATTTTGGAAAAATTGCCTAAAGTTAAGGGAAGAAATGAAGTACATAATGAGGTTAGAGTTATGGTTTTAAGTCACGTTTCTATTTCTGCCCTCTACACTGCTCTGCTCTGAAAAATGCACATATATACTCTAGGTTCCTGTCCCTCCCTATTTTTGTTTGTTACATTATTTTTACTTATTTGAGCTTTATAACATTTGCATTCTCGTTTGTAAATAAGGTTTATACCTGTTCAATTCTAGTTCTAAATATTTCACTGGAATATAACTAACTAGAATTCAGTACTCACTATGATTTTTTTACCTTGACTTTTTCATCCTTGAATTTTAATTTTGATTTATATTTTAGTTGGCTAGTTTTCATTATTCAGGAGAGTTCTTCAGGAAGGTCTCCTGGGGGGCTGTCTTATGTTGAGAATGTCTTTTGTTCTGTGGATCCTAGGCAGACCCCCTGGTCAGGCAGACTGTCTTGGGACATGGCCTCTTTCTTCAGAACTCCGCCAACCGGTCAGCTGTCTTCTGGTGCTGGAAGTTGCTGTGGGTAAATCTCAGGCTGGCTTAATTGTTCTCAGTGTTATGCGTAGTTTCCTTTTCTTCTCTTCTCTTTTAAAAAAATTTGGGGCTTTGGCATCCTTTATTCAACTTTAATGTCATAAGCATGTGGAAATGAATTAAATTGAAACTTTATTTCACAGTGTGCCCTAGAATAAACTCCCAGATGGACTGAATAATTAAATTTTTAAAGTGAACCCACACAACTAGTAGATGAAAACACTGGTAACCTCCAATTTTTCTAAGAATGCCCTCAAGACAGAAACTGTGAAGAAATTATCTGTAGTGTTTTCTGCATCAACGTTTTTTTAAAACCCAGAAAATAACATTCAACAACAAAATATGAATAATGTTAAAGAAAAAATTGCAACAGGTAAAATATTCACAACCAAGGGTAGATGATAGAAGTGTGTTGTGTGTGTATGTATTTTATTCACACTAAAACCAACCCTACAAAAGAAAAGTGGGTAAAGGGCATATAGAGGCATTTCACAAGTGGAAAAATTCAAGAGAAGAGAAAATTCCTAATCATTTCATATAGGCATATGGGTGAACAGTTAAGAAATCAGAAAGAAATTTTTCTCTTTTGAGCTCAGGATTTCTCATGAGTAGTTACATATATTGGATTACATAAACCCAAACATCCCATTCAACCTGCGGAATTCCGTGGTTCTGAGATATGTGTGTCTTATCCTCGCTGTTCTACTGTTTTCTCCTGGATACACCCCGGAAAGATGTCTTATGCATCTTTCTGCCCTCCACAGTGCATAGCTCAGAACTCTGCATGCACTTGTCCTGAAATAAATATTTATTGAATAAAAGTTGTAACAAATTTTTTAAAATGAAATATTTCAGGGAGCTTAGAATATTTTGTATAGATACTGTAATGAAGATTAATTTATTTTAGATTTTAAAATTTATGATGATTAGTTCTGTGCTTAAAATTTTTACTTCATTACATGAATAGAAAGATATATATATTTATATAGTAATTATATACCTAAATCTTATTTTACAGAACCTGATGTTTGTCTATTTTATTAAGTGATCATATATTGAATTGTATGTATTCTTAGACCCCGATTCTTGTGAGCCACAAAGAATTTTGTTTACTGTGTACATGGTTTATTGGACATCAATGCTATAATTATATTAAAGAACATTTAAAAACAATTTTAATGTTGAAATGACAAAACTGTGGCATCTAAATGCACATTATGTGTATGATTAGAAGTTAGTGGTAATTGACTATTTTTCTTAAGTTGATTTAAATAGGGAACCTGAAGCTTTTCTTAAATGAAGGGGTATATTCAAAATGATAGAATGATTTTGTAGGCTATCAAACAGCAAACTTTCTTTAGAGACCAATATTGTGTGAGTGGTTAGTGACATTAAAATTGGTATCAACCTTGGGATATCCAATGTATTTATTTTTAACTTTTATGCAGATATAGTTATTAAAATGTACATTTCATGTATATTTGGAGTATCTTTCAAAGTATTTTTATATGATTTCCACTTGAAAAGTAAGGAGCTAAGTTTGTTAGTTATTAATTCAAATAGAGTACCATAGCTTATTTTATTGATCATTCTATGATTTTAAAAATTAGGATTGAGAAAAGTCACAGACGCAGTTTGTTGACATATTGCAACCCATATGTGTGCTTTTCTGATAAGGAAGGTATAGTATATACCATCCTTCCAGAACATTTAGCACCAGGTTTATGATTTTGCTAATTTGGTTTGTAGCTTGCCAAAGAGCAGCATGTGAGTACATATTTGAGCAGAAGCATATTTTGCCTTGAATCAGATGAAGAATACTTAATGAGTCAATGCCAACAAGCAATGTAGAGAAGATACAGACTGGCAAACTTAAAAGGCTTTAAAATACTTTACTGTGAAATATAATAGAGATAAAGTAATATTACATAAAAAGTCAAGTTTTTCATGCCCATCCCCTTAATAAAATTATCGACGACTATTATTGGAAATGATATTTTATATGCATGTGATGCACTTTGTGTGTCCAGTGTGATGAAGAGTTATTTCAGGTGCATTGCAATCATTCTTTCTTGGGGGCTGAGAAGGACGGGAGTTGTGCCTTAGAGGCGCCAACAGCTCTGCTCTCTCCAGCAAGCCTGCCTCTAAGAATGAATGCTAGAGGTTATGAATGAGTTATTTTTCTTCTTTTTGCTTGTTTGATAGAAAAAAAATGATCTCTTTGTTTCAATTTGTATTTGTTTTACCGGTGAAGATGCAAAAATGTCTCAGTTTTTTGTCCATTTTTTAAATAAAGATACTCTCATTTATAAGATTCTTTATTTGTCCAGGTTTGCACTTTGATGTGTATGTTAAAAATATTTTGCCTAGTTTATTGTATTTTAAATTTGCAGTGTTTTCTGGTATACATAATTTAAAAAATAATAGTCAAATAGTCAAATCCAGTAATCTTTTAGTCTATGGTTTCCTTCTTTGTTAAGATTTGAAAGACTTGCACCAACCCTACATTACATAAAATTTTCTTTCTTTTGAGACTGTGACGTAGGAGAGAATCATCAGGGAAAGCCTTTCTGTTGCCTAGCTTAAATAAGTTATAAGGAATTAGCTTTGTTGGATTGTGTTTTTTATTTATAGTGGCTCTTTTATAAATAAATTTATACACGATCTGACCAGAAGGTACCCAGCCATGTAATATGAAGAATAGAGATATTTATTGAAGAAGATACAAGATAAAAGAAACATTAAACATAGGACAATGATGACTCAGTCCCCTTCAAAGTAGGTACCTTGGAACCTCACACAATTCTCCCAGTTGACATCAGCTGCCCCATTGTATTTTCCTGAATCTCATCATCGGATCTGAAATCTCTTGCCTTTCAAAGGTGATTTTAGTTTTGGGAAAAACCAGAAGTTACAGAGCACCAAATATGGTCTATAGCAGGGCTGAGTCACCTGAGCAATTTGATGTTTGGCCAAAAAAACTCTGCACAAGACATGATGCATGAGCAGGCATATTGTCATGATGAAGCTGCCAATCACCAGTTGCCCAGAGCTGTGGACTTCTAAATTGTCCAAGTCGTTTCCATGGAGGAATGTTCAAGGTTAATGCAAAATTCGATGCGGATTCATTGCTCTACTTGCTCAGTCATTTTGAATGCAATAGCCACACAGTACACATACTCTCTCAACAGCATCTACCACCCCCACTGACTAGTACAATGAAGTTGTCATTGTTCATGCATGTGTGTTCTAGTCCACTCTCTTTGGCCTCCAGGTTATATCCATGTTGTACAAAACCATTCTCATTATGTTAACAATGGCTGGAGTTTTTCCAGACAGACTTGACTGTTTAACCTCAGGTTGCAGGGAGTGCTCTTCCCAAGTGAAGTGTCCTCAATGTTTTGCTTTTGTTGTTGCTATTTCTTCCCCACTGTGAAAGAAGTGGAGAAAGAAGAGTGAGGGATGAGACATGTTTCCATTGACACTCTCTTCTCCACCCTGAAGAATACTTTACATACAGAAATTATACTGTGCATAATTATTTGGTTTCCAGTCTAACCACAATAGCAATAATAGTAACCACCCTCCCCTCCCCCACTCTGTTTATTGTATAACATTCCAGCCATGTTTTGAATTGATTGGGGTTTTATGGATAGGCTGGAACTTGAACAAAGTAGTTTCAAGTTCAAAACAGCTTACAAATGAGCTTTGGAAACATAGCTCATTTGTAGATTGTGAACTCTGGTTAGTTTTCTTGAGCAGCCATATCTGGAATGACCTAGTTGGTTTCAGATGACTGTAATGGGCCTTCAGTGATTCTGCATGTTAGATTTTCAGTGAGACTTCTCAGTCCTGTGAAGTGAGGTGCAGTCTGAGTGGGGCATGGGCGTATCGTTTTCTTAGGCTCTAGAGCAGCATTGCCCAGTAGAACTTCCTGCAGATGTGTGAGCTGTACACCATGTGAGTGTTCACATGCTGATGGGAGCAATACTCTGCAGCTTTGCTGTCTAGAATGGCAGTCACTAGCCACGTTGGCTACTGAACAGTTGAAATGTGGCCACTCTGACTGAGCAACTGAATTTTTAATATTGCTTAATTTTAATTCATTTGGATTTCAGTTTAAATGACCACATGAGGCCAGTGGCTATTATATTGAAAGCCGTAGGTCCAGAGGCTTGTGATGAGTGGAATAAAGTCCTCAATTTCATACCAAACTTGAGAATTAAGAAGTCAAGTTAATGCCCATTAGAGGCTTTCTTTCTTATTATCTGATACAAAATGTCATAGATTATGTAGTTCTTAGTGGAATCCTGTTTAGAAGAAATGAAACTATGAAAATTTGAAAAGGCAACTTTGAGACAGCCTGGGAAATTTGAACATGGATTGGGCATTGGGTGATTTTAAGGAATTAGTGTTATTAGGTATCATAATAGCAGTGGGTTTGCATTATTAAAATGCAACAGTGAAGTTTTCAGATGAAATAATGTGATGGGTGCCTAGGGTTTGCTTTAGGGGAAGATTTGTTGGCAGAGGAGTGGACGAGATAACATTGGCCCATGTTCACAGTTCTGGAGCTGGCTGAAGGGCACGGGGGGTTCATTATACTGGTTTTATACTTTTGTATGTGATGGAAGGTTTCATCACAAACAGTTTTGAATTGGAAGAGCTTCTTGTATTTCATACGGTTCAGCCTTTACCTCAAGATCATTTACTCAGCCATTAAATGTCAGAGTTAGGATTCAAATCTGTCATTCAGCTCTAAATCTTATTAATTTTTTCTGTGATATCACGTTGCATTGTATTTTAGATACATGATTCTCTATTCCACCTCTCAGTGACCCTTGACACATTGTCTCACACATTTCCCTCTAGTGTGGGTAAGGCCAAATTTGCTAGCAGAGCTGGCTCCATAGGTCAGCAGAGGCTAGAGTCTCCCATGGCAAGCTGGAAGAGGTTGGGATGTTACAGGATCCAGATCTGGGGGCTGAGTACAAGCAGTAGTTTGGGAGGGAAACCAGAGCAGTAGTAGCAGTTGCAGATTCGAGAGGAGAGGAAGAAACCAGGTCAAATTCCTAAGAGATCTACAATGCATACAAGATGGGACCAGGTAAGGCTGGGAGCATAGTTTGTACAGAAAGGAAGGGTGCCCACTGCTAGCTTTTATTGGGAGGTAGTTGCATTTTTCAAAGGCAGGTTAGCTGCCTTGGCATATAGCCAGATTGACAACCCTCACTGTGAATGCATGTACCACTACACCTGATAGTTTCTATTTATTTAACCTAAAATAATTGTAATAAGATAGAATTTTTATCTAGAAGGAGCTGTTGAGATCATCTAATTCAACCCATTTATTTCTGAGTGTTATCAAATTCATATTGCATTTCCAAAGAGTAGTTGGCATTGAATTATATGCTGTAAGGTTTATAAATTTTCAGTTATGAAAGGGGGACATGTGTAATAGTATCAACAACAAAAATGAAGTTAAAAATTTGTTACATTCACGTAATAGTTCTTCTCAAATTTACTCAGATATCCAGATATTTGGTTAAATTGATTATTGGTTAAAGTAGAAGAAGAAGAATTTTATTTATAAAATACATTTATTTTATGAAACACTATTTATTAGTTGTATTTGCACTTATGATTCTGGTCCCAGGGCTGTTGTTAAGCAAAGATTTATCCCATCAATAAGTGAACAGCCACATACTGTACATTTTATATGAATGTTACAGGTGTTCATGTTTTGTATTTCATGCCAGGATTGGGGGGTAGTTTCAGAAAAGAAGCCATTAATTCTGAAAAATAAACTAGTGAGTGGGATGTCTGTTATAGCATTGCCCTACTAGGACATAATTATTTAAAAATTAAAATAACTTTTAACTTTTAAAAACAAAACATTTTTAAATAGCATAATGTTGGCATTGTGAAGATTTTATCATTTTATTTATTTGCATCCCTCTTGGGGTATTTGAATATTTCTCCTTGAGTCCCACTTCTGAGTGTTTTAGTTAAAGCTAAGAAAAAGTATTGTTTCTCCTCCTGTACCCTAACTATTCTATAGTCAAAAGCAACAAGCTCCCAGAGTCAATTTCTAGTAGCAGATATCTGTATTTATTAGGTATCATTAAGTTAGAACTACTATACTCATGTTTATTGACTTGTAATTTCCTTATATTTATTCGTTAATTTAAAAAACTTGCTGTTATAATATTGAGGATAAAAGCATGAATAAAACACACCACACCGCTCAGATTCCAGCTGAGTAAACAGACATGTAAGTAACTGTGACTGAGTGTTCTGGTGTAATGGTGGCGTATGCAAAGGACTGTGGGAACATTATGAAGCAATGAATAGCTAGGAGATGGAGTGGGGCTGAGGTGAAGACAGTGTTCAGAGAAGAGCTTTGAAGAATTAATTTAGGTTGATTATATTTACTATTATATTAATATTGGCAACTGTGAAAAACAGATTTAAAGAAAATCTATAGATGCTATCTGTTCTTGGCTTTGAAGTTACTTCTGGTTCCATTTCTCCACTGTCTGCTTCGTATATATATGTGAATATGTGTGTGTGTGTGTGTGTGTGTGTGTGTGTGTGTGTATTTTCTGCAACCTTTGATCTCTGTCCTGTCTGCTGTCTGGTTTTATTCTTCAGATCCTGGTTGACATCTCATTCATTTTAGATGATTGACCTGACTTGGAGCTATTTCACTTAATCTGACCTGGTGCTCTCAAAATACACTGCTTCTGGTAACTGCTTTTCTCCTTGACCTATTGGCAGCTTTAAGCAAAAGGAGCTTCTGTCACATGATCTGGCCAAGTCTCCAGAATCCTACTTCAACCAATGTCTTCCATCCAATTTTATTTATTAATTTTTTGAGATGGAGTATTAGAAAAAGAAGGTCTGAGAGAATGCATGTGTGATATGGCTAGGGGCTGGTGTTTAGGGAATTTGGAGGGATGCAATAAATTTGGAAAGGCAAGTGATGGCTGAACTGTGAATGAGAAATGTGAATATCATGGGTTTGAGGCTTTATTCCTCAGGCCAGATCAGACCCATGATTGGTTTTCTGGGGGATTGTGACATCAGCACATCTGTACTGTAGAAATATAATAGTGTCATGACTGGACCATAAAGAAGAGAGGTTGCAGTCAGAGAGACCAGTTAAAGAAAAGAGATAATGAAGCCCTGAATTAAACAAGACAGTAATGATGGAGAAGAAGAAATAAATCAGAAAAATTTCAGAACTGGAACTAGTAACGTTTGAGAACTAATTGGAAATGGAATGGGAAGGAAAGAAAAACTTTGAAGATATTTTTAAGTTTTCTGGTTTTTGTGATTTTTTGATTGGTTGTTATTTTCCTTTGTAATTGCACTTATAATGTAAAAAAATAATCCCACTTGTAACTATTTATTTAATGGCTATCTTCCCTAGTGGACCGAACTTCATGAGGGCAGGGACTTTGCCTTTCTTGCTTGTATCTACCTACAGTCCCTAGCACCTGGCAGAGTGTCTGGCTATACTAATATTCTCAATTAACGATTGTTGACCAGTGAGTAGTTTCACTCATTCAGTAAGTTTTTATTAGTGACCTGGCACTGTTCTAGATTAATTTTAATCCTTTTACTAAGACGTGATACTTTAGAATGAACAGCTTCAGTGAAAAGATAATGGATTATATTGTGGACACATTGAAATGAGATGCCATGGAATCTGTCTAAACTTTAAATAGTGATCTTGGTAGAAGATTCAGGTTTGGGATATAAGTGAAACCTAAAGCCATGGGATATTTGAGATTAATAGGAAGGTAAGGTGAGGCATGATAATGGCTCCAGACAGAATTCTGGGGAATACAAGCATTTAAAGGTTAAGTAGAGAAAGATGGCTTTATAGCAACTGAGAAGGATGTCCAGAAGTTTAGGAGCAAAGTCAGGGTATAGTGTTGTCATCAAGAGAAATGAAGAGAGTTTCAAGGAGGGTTATATCTTGGGATATAGTATTTATAAAATTTGAACCCCTGGAAGAGTCCTAAGAAGATCTGGGATTCCTGAAGTATTCTTCTTGTTTTGCCTCACAATTTATGCCTGAACTCTTTAATTAATGGTCAAATTACTTCAAACTGTGATGATTTTTCCACTGCCTATAAAATCCAACTAAAATTCCTTCAGTGCTGGTGTTATTCATTTAATAAAGCTTTGTTGCCTGACTGTAAACTGCAGGAGGAAAAGACCAAAATTTGGAAAGAAATGTTTACTTTTGATGAAGTGTATGTCCTAAACTAATTTTCCCTTCAAATGTTCATGGTCTATTGATTTTTTCCACCCGAAGAAATTTACTTTTCAATTGTGATAACACTTTGAAAGCAATTAAAGGACAAATGAGCTTCTAGCCATTACACATGATTGTTAATGCCTGAGGTATTATTATACCATTTGTGCGTGTGCTGGTGAGTGTGGTAGAGTCAAGGAGCTGTAATTCTTTGATTTGTAAGTCCTTTTGAGTTGCTGTGAATTTTTTCAAACCACAATGAATATTGCAATCTTGCTTTTATTCCCCTGGTTTTCTTTGGAGAAACCAATTATTTTAGCAGTAGACTGGGTTCCTTAACATTTAACCACTAAGAGAGAACTAAAAGACGGGGGCGGGGGACTTCCTCTGGAAATAGAAACACTGGAAACACTATTTGGCGGCAGGAATCCATGGCTTATTGTCTGTGTGTGTGTGCAACCATGGAGATCTGTTCTGTAGCTCTGGATTTATAAATTGCATGGGTTGCTACTCACCGAGCATGAGATATTTTCTTGTAAATACACACCCCATCAGTACTGCACTGTGCCCCCACTAGATGACCAATAAATTTGCATTGAAAGATTGATAGTTGACAAGATTTAGAAACTACCTGATGTTTCAAAATACCTGATTCCTTGCAATTATATACAAAATCCAGAGCCTTGAAGGGTTTCTTGAAATGATACACTTGATTTGAATACAATCATTACTAATTAAGCAAATTAAGAAAATTGCTTTTGAGAGTTCAACTTCTGAGTGTCCTTTACTTAAAATATCTGTAGACTGCAAAAAAATGTGTTTTCTGCCTAACACTCTCTTTTAGTCTCAGAAATAATTCTAGTTTGGAAAGGGACATAAAAACGAAGAGGTCATGCTAAATTATTATTTGAAAATATCAGTCACAATATATGCAGAAAAGACTAAAGGATGAAAAAAAATTAAGCTAAATGGAGCAAAAAAAGCTCAGAGAGCCTGACAAATGTAGCTAGCCTTAGACCAAAAAAGGAAAATAATAATGAATATATTAAACTTACCGGTAAGAGTCAAGAGTTTCCTTCCTTTGTTCCAAGTAGTCTCTTCTGTCTTAAGGACCATTCTTATATTTCTGTATAATCCAAAATTCTAATTAAGGGGTACAATTACACACACACACTAAAGCCATTGAAGAATAGCGTGAAAGATCCTAGTCGCCCACAGGATAGCCTCATGTTATACTTTCAGCTCCTCTGTGGCACGGGTTCTACCTTCATGCCCCATCATGTTAGCATTTTCTCCCTGTATGCTGTTGAATTTTCTCTCTTAAAAGACACCAGAGATAATGGAAACATCAGTTCAAATTGCCTTTTCAGACTACCCTCCATTTTTCTGTCACGTCCAAGGCTGGTGACCATGATGTGCTAGAAGTTTTTCCTTCTGTGACTTCTATGTCATTTTCATCTCTATTTTTCTTCTTTATCTGTGAATTTCTCCTTGCTAGCTCCCCTTCTCCTAGCTCTGAAATACGATATTCCTCAAGATTTTTCCTTGTCCTTGTCTTTTTTTCTTTTATAAATTTTATCTATTACAGTTGTTCCAGTTAGTTTTTCCATGCTGATAATTCAAATCCAAAATATCTCCCAACTTTAACGTTATATGTGTGGGCAGAATTCTTTCCCTGTCTTTTACTGATTGTGGTCTTAGGCAAGTTTTGTAGCCAAGATCCTCAGGATCCAGTTTGGGTAAAGTAATAATGGCTTATAAGCTTTCTTTTGACACTGACATGCATAGTTTGTAGAATTCATGTAGCAGATAGTTAATGCTCAAATAATGGTAACTATTATCACAGCCATTTCTGTAGCCCCATCTCTCGTGAGACTTTTGCTCTACAAATTCAGTGCCTGTAAGATCCAGATGTCTTAAATCAGAGACTCTGAAATAGAACCTGCTACTTAATGCCCCTTTTACTGTTAAGGACACCATCTTTTTGGTTATCTAGGCTCAAAACCTTGCAGTTGTATAACAAATGGGGGTTTGTTTCGGGCCCCTTATATTCAACAGTTATTTGCTCAGGCAAATAAATGCTCTCTAGGAGCACCTCTGTCATTTGTCCCTTTCTTCCCAATACCATTTAAAAAACCCTCTTATGACCTCTCTTGAGCATCAGTCTATTTAAATAGGCTTCTGATTTATCTCACCATGTCTTTTCTAATTTTCCATTCATCCTTCAGCTCATTTCCAGATTATTCTTTTTTGAAACAAAGCTCTAATCACAGTACTCTACCACATTAATAATAATCATAATCATACTCTAACGTTATTGTTTTCTTACGTGCTAAGCAATGTCCTAAATGTCTTACATGGATTATTTTATTTTGTCCTACCAATAGCCTCATAAACCGTCTCCTGTACGAATAAGAAACTGGACCTTCGAGAGCTTGATTAGCCTGTGATGTCACCCAGCTAGCATCAGTGAGCAGTGCAGTCCAGCTCCACACCCAGGCAGAGTGACTCCGAAGTCTGCCCTCTTTCTTTGTTATACTGTCTCGTAACTGCTTTCTTATGATCCCCAGCACATGCCAAATATAGTTTAAGTTCTGTACTTCAGTCCTCTCCAATCTGTTGTCAGACTAACAATTCTATCCCATGTCAAATCTCTTATGCACCACTACCTTCCAGACAGGGTGACTTGCTGAGTTGGCCATGAGCTTCATTATCTTGCACCTTAGATCATGCCATCATTTCTGCCTGGAATAACCTATTCTTCATTTCTAACAGTTGGAATAATTATTTATTTAGGTCAAATGACACCTCCAATTTTTTTAAATCCTCACTTGAGAATATATTTATTGATATTAGAGAGAGGAGGGAGGGAGAGAAACAAATGTGAGAGAGAAACATCGATCAATTGCCTCCTGCACGCACCCTGACTAGATATTGAACCCGTAACCTAGGTATGTGCCCTGACCACGGATTGAACCCACAACTCTTGGGTGCACAGGAAAACGCTCCAACCAAACCACCTAGCCAGGGCTGAATGACACTTTTTGAACTGAGACTTTCTGCATCATCTCAGCATACAGTTCAAATTGAGGTCTTTACCTGTAATTCATGAATATCGTATACTGCTCATGCAGTCATTATCACAGTTTGCTGTGGGTTATAGTTCCTTGTGGATATGATTTATATGACTTGGCTCCCTTACCTAATTGTACAACCTCTGTGTCACAAGTCATGGATTTATCTTTCATATTTTAAAAAATCTAGTCAGTACACTGTCTTAGGTATTTTAGATGCTCAATTAATGTTTATTGAATGCAGAAGTGTTTGTGATTGTGGATCTCAATAATTAGGATAATCAATTTCTGAAGGATATGAGCTTGAGAAACTGATAAGGAAGTTATATAAACGCTAATTTAATAAGATCACCTTTTTTAAAAAGAGTGAGACCTTTATTGATATTCATAGTTTAAACTCTCAAATTTTAGTTGGATTTTGATTTTTTTCGTGGAGTTTTTGAAGGTGTAGGGTTCTGATATTTTCAATGGGAATCTTAAGACTATTAAAACATGATGGACCACGGTAAGGAGAGGGCTCTGAGAATCCTGGTGAATAAAAATACTCATATAGCTAAAAAGTTTTACTAGGAACTATAGCTGCCATGCCATAATAAGCCTAGTCCACAGACACTTGAACACACAAATATAATAATCGCAACATTTTATGGATAAGGAGATTTGTCAAACATTAGACCGATATGGTTGATCAGTGAAGATGTTCTAGGACAGGGGAACTCTGAGGCAAAATTGAATCAAGAGGAAGGCTTGTGTTCTAACGGTGAAGGGAGACTATTCTTGCACAGGGATTGGTTAGGCAAAGATTCAGAAGTCAGATACAGCTGATGAGTGTGGTGGCGGTTATATAGCAGGGGTGATTTATTCCTACTGAATGCGTGTTGTGATCCCCATTTGAATATCCATTATTGTCTGTTATCAGATTCCTCAATCAGTTCTCACATGTTTTATCTGTATGCCTAGCCTTTGTCTTCTTCCTTTCTTCTCTTTACTTTTCTATAGCAAAGTTTTGGGGACTAGGTTTTGGCAATGATGTAACTGGAGCATAGCAGTATAAAACCTGTTGGCATTGTGATTTCTCTCAGTCTTCACCTAGCGCCCACTTTTTACTGATGCTTTTAGCTTTTTATTGCAGTATTGTTGCCTATCTCTCTCTTCTTTTCCTTTATCCTCGTTTCTCTTCGTCTTTATATTTCTTCTTTTCCCATTCATCTGCTTTTCTCTTTCCCCCAGGTTTCTTAATCTGGTAATTGCTTAGAAATTTATTCAGTGCCTTTTTTTCAGGGAGGTCAATACGCGTCTATCTATATTATTTTGTTTATGCTCAAGACAAATCTAACAGAAGGGTAGAAGTCACCAAAAAACTGCGTTCTCACAATCCTTGAGCCACATTGTGTTATGGAATTCAGAATTTTGGACATTTTAGATAAGTAATGTAATTTTGTGAAAGAAAATTCTGTATTACATTACATTCCTAGTGGTGTCTGGGCAGCATCCCTGTTCTCAAAGATATTAATATTTTTAGCAAACCAATATTCATCAAAAGTAGAATAAAGACTAAAAAGTTTTACATACAAGTTGCTACAAAATGAGTTCTGGTGCCAAACATATGAGAATATATATTTTCAAAAAAACTTCAGGGTGTCCTGGGTTCCAAAATTGAGACTAAGGGGTTGAGCGCTGCTGTTAGGCTTTGCCCAGATCAGCATCCTCTCTAGCCCCGCCCACGTCCCCAGGCACCTCCTGTTCCTGTGTGATCAGTTGTTTAGTGCAGTGACTTTGACAGCCTGCAGGCACTCTACAGCAGCAAGCGAGTGCTCTGCTGCAGTGTGAGGTAGCCCTGCAATTCGGGGAGTTAGCATCCTGGAGGAAGCAGTCCTCAACCAGTTACGGGTGTGAGTTGGTGGATATACATTTCAACTTCCCAACTGCTCAGGTGGGACCACTCTGAAGTGTGTCCCCCATAGTGTCCTCGATGTTCTCAGTGGGAATCAGCTCTGGCTACCTACAGTGATAGTCTGCTCACTGATGTACCCTGGACTGCTTTCTTTCCAACCCCTACGCCCTTACTTCCCCACACCCTTATGGGTGCTCCTGAAATTACCACGTAGATGCTGCATTCTCATCCTCCTCAGGAGGTCTTCTCTGGGAGAGAGCCACCCTAAGACATGGGCCCTAGATCTTGGTTTAAAAAAACATTACTTTTGCAGACTTTCATGTGGTTGTTAACCACCATAATTCATGTTTTTAAATTTCTTAGAGTCGGGGGATTTTATTAACTAAGAACGTGCTCCCCATTTGTAACTGCTGCGCTTGTGTTGGCTGATACAGTTACTGGCTTTCTCTCTGTGGCTGCTGATTCTGGTTCCCCTTCCCATACTGCGAGCCCACTGTCAGCCTGAAAATCTTGGCTGAGGCTTTAAAAATCTTAGTAGTTTAATTATTTGCCCCTAGTCTCAGAGAAAATGCTTACTCTCCTGGCTCTGAGGCACAAAGAAGTTGATTTCCAGTGGCTAATCCTCCGGCTGGCCTGTCGGGAGGTGGCAGAGGGCTTTAGTCTGGAGGGGCCTTTTCTGCACCCTCAGATTTCATCATGCTGGGTGTGAGGCTGAATCTGACCCCTTGTTTTTATTGCTATAAATGATTTTGTGTTCAGTTTCTTGCAAGTGAATTGCTTGAGTTAAAAGTCAAAGTTTTTTTTTAAACATCTGTACTTGCTTTGTTGTTGGCCTTATTACACAATACCATAAATATTTATCCATATTCCCCATTAAACTATGAGCTCCTTAATTTTTTTTTAAATTTAATTTATTGAGATGCCATTGGTTAATGAAATTGTACTGGTTTCAAGGGAACAATTCTATAATACACCATCTGTGTGTTGTGTCGTGTGTCCACCACCCTAAGTCTCCTTCCATCACCATTGACCCCCTTACCCTCTTCTCTTTCCCCCAGCTCCCTTTCCCTCTGGCAATCACCTTACTGTTGTCTCTGAGGGTTTTTTTAGTTCCTTCGCAAAAGTTGAAGTTCATGACACAACTTGAAATCCATTATAAAACAAGTGAAATTCATTTACAGAGGAACTGAAACCATTAATTATGTTGGCGCTCCGTATCTGTGGGGATACTGCTCTAAAACATCTGCTCGGTAGTCCCTTATAGCCGGCACAAGAACGCTTTCACATGAATGCCATCAGGTAGCAGATGCTTCTTAACGACAACTTCCCCATTCGTGTAGGAAACAAGTCAGTGCTGGATTCGGTTTTTTTCCTTCAAGTGTGGCAACTGTGCAGGCAAATGATTCCGAAGAGGTTAGAACTGACAAATCAAGTCATTCTGCATAATTTTTTAGGATGCTGCAAGTTAGTCTAAAAGCTTTATCTAATAGCACTTTAATAAAATTAGCATTTTTCTTACTATGCAAATAATTCTTTACCATTATAAGTAACCAGGAAAATACATTAATTCACTACTACCAGCATAAGCTTCTTTTATTTTCTTTGGAAACTTATGTTGAATGTTGATTTATCATTAGCATTACAAATAGAAAAAGTGGTTGAATGCCCAGGCTCAGTAACAGGGAGACATGGGGATACAGCCACGGGAAGTCGAACATAGTTGCTTCCCTCCAGGAGCAATTTCCGTCACTTCAGAGACAGGTTGTGAAGCTCTGGTGCCGTCCACATGCCCTTCAAACTGGCCTTGGCAGGGCAGGCTTTTCCTTATACAGCAGGCAGTTACCCATACAGTGTTCTGACAGTCCGGAGAGTGCCAGAGAAGCCACCTGCAGCCGTCCCCCCATCCCGGCCCTATCCCCTTTGCCATTTCAGGGTCTCTGTAACAGAAACTGCATGGTCCTTGATTCATTCAGATTTCCCTGTTCAGGAAAGCTTCTTTTTAATGCAGAGGCTCTAGCCTGGATTAACATGCCCGGCCTGTAACATTACCCTTGGTCAATGTATCAGGTTCCTTTTCTCCGGAGATCAGATCAGAAGGGTTGAATTTAGGAGCTTTGTGTGAAAGAGGAAAGCAAGATCATGCAGAGTTAGGCGTAGGGGATGCCGAAGATCAATTCTGCCTTCTTCATTATTTTGTTCAACGATGGTCGAGGTCACCAGCACCATCTTTAAAGCGAATCGATGCATGCACCCAGAGGGCTTGCAGATCAATCCGCTGAGATGTGAGAAGTAACATTAGAAAAGCTATATTTATATTTACCTCATTTTAAATGAAGACTTACTAATATTTAAGCATGAACTCGTGCTGAATCGTCACGGAGTTCATTTGCCTGAAGACCAGGTGTCTGAAAGGTTACTCGAGGCACCCGGAAGCGAACAGAGGGAGCCAGACCATAGGAAGGAGCTGACAGTGGTGGTCTCACCCGTGCCGGTGCTTGTTACGCAATGTAGTTACTGCGCCCGGTGCCTTACCAGGGTGATTCGTCCAGTTCGAGCTAGCACGACTCTTACTGGTCAGACTACGGGGCTTTCAAGATGCCCGAGAGAAACTCTAGTGAACAA
Organism: Carollia perspicillata; assembly: GCA_004027735.1. Lineage (NCBI taxonomy): Eukaryota > Metazoa > Chordata > Mammalia > Chiroptera > Phyllostomidae > Carollia > Carollia perspicillata. The sequence continues at coordinate 40,039 of PVKM010002022.1, read as the reverse complement.
AAATGTGGCAGTATACAAAAGCAACAGTAAAGCAAATCTTTAAAAAAATGTCTCTCCAGATTTGAAATGAAGATTACGTAAGACAGAATTATATTTCCTGTTGTTAGCAATGACTCCTGACCTGTGTGTACGCTGTGCCTGACGACAGTGCGAAGCTATCTGTGTTGGTTAACAACTCGCTGGAAATTATGCAGAACATGAAGACAGACCCCTTGCCCCTGGAGAAGGGGACTGGAATGTGCGTGTCATGATTAGCTAAGCACAGCCCATGACAGACTTCTTCCACATGGGTCTGTGGATCTTTCTTAGCTACGGCAGCCATTGAAATTACCTATCAGAAAAATGGAAAAGGAACTGAAACTGGACCTTTGAACTGCTGTATCACAATTAAGATTTAAAAGAAAACGAAAAAGGACAGCATATGTCATCAAATTGCTCTCATCAAGATATTACTGGCAAAAAAACATGTCTTTACAATTAATAAATAAAATAACCGCAACTTTCTGTAACACTTTATTTGCTGTGTTGATTTACACATCAGAATGGGATTCTTCATCAAGAGGAAGGAAAGCACCTCCTGGATTTGAATTAAAGCTGCTGCGCTGAGGGCTGGACAGGGAAGCAGGCTGGCCGGGCAGGCAGGGTCTGGGCGTTTGCCTTCCTGGTGTCCGAAATCATCCAGGACTGGGATCAGGCCTGGCTGCTCGTGGCTGTGCTTCTAAAGCTGGGCGCTCCGTGTAAGGCAGGCGGCAGTGCGCTCATTTGCACGCTGTGTACAGCATTTTTAGGTGTTAACTTTTTCAACAGGTATCTTAAAGTCAACATTTCTGTAACTTTCTTCAGCCACAACCACTAGACCAGAAAGTTGAGTACCACATGGGCAAGATACCCCCAGAGGCCAGGAGGGCTGGCTAAGGTCCTCTGGTGGTCAGAGCAAAGAGCAGGGTGGGAAGGCTGCTCCTGCTTGGTGCCCCCATCATCACCCAACCATAGTAATCGCCTGTGAAATATTTTCCTTCTTCTTTGTCTCATTCTTTAGGTTTTAAATTTTAATATATTTTTCACGTTACATATTATAGAGAAACACATGTTCATAATTGATGGAAAGGTAAATACACATTTTACGATGAGTGCTGAAATTTTTTGACTCCTAGAGTCACAATCAACAAAGATTAGAGACCTCTGATTTATAGGATGGAAATGGGAACAGTTTATACTCATTTCATTCATTTATTTTATTTAACAAATGCTGATAGGATGCTTACTGTGTGCCAGACACTGTTCAAGATACGTGGGATACCTGATCATATAAGATAAATGTATGAGGGGAGGACCCCAAAACCCGGAATTTATTTATAAAAAATGTGTGTTTATTCTTACATGTTTAAACTTCGATCACCTTCAGCGTATTCTCTATTTGATGCAATATGCCTATGAAATGTTTTTTCCACTGCTCAAAACAGTTTTTGAACTCCTTGATTTTGATGCCTTTTTGTGCTTCTGCTGGTTTTTGTTTCACCTCTTCCACGTGGGCAAAATGTTTCCCTTTGAGGACTTTTATCATTGGGGAAACAAAAAGTCACTTGGAGTGAGATCGGGTGCATAGGGAGGGTGGGGCATGGGAGTCATGCTGGTTTTGGTCAAAAACTGATAAATACACAGAATGATGTGTTCACTTGTAAATCACCCATCATGAAATAGGTGAAAAGAGTCTTCAAAAAAAATTCACTGAAGCTGAACACAGCCTCTCGCAACACCACCAGCTGGTACACCGATACAGATGGGTTCCTAGAACACTTGCCTATTGGAGGAAGCCTATACTACTAGGGGCCTGCCCTCCAGGAGGTAATTCCATTTTTTTGTGGGTCCCTCATAAGCCCTGCCCTTGAGGCGCTCACATTCTAAGGGACTTGTGTGTGCCATAGCAGGAGAAGGCTTCCCCTGACTCCAGACCAGATAAGGCCCTGAGATGCATCCTTACATTCTTATAGCATTTGCAACGCTACAATCAAATAATTGTTTATGCAGTGCTTTGTTTATCCTCTATCTTCCCTCTAGTTATAAACTCTGTGAGAGCAAAGATCGTGTCTGTTTTCTTCACCAACATCTCTATAGTGGCAGCACCGTACCTAGTGCGTCATAGATGCTCAGTAATCATTAGCAAATGAATGCGTGTGTCCTCTGTCTACACACACGTTGGACACGTATGCACATATATATGAATATGAGCACAGTTGAGGAAGAAATCTGAGGAGCCGTGTGAAGCTGAAACAATTGTTGAGGGCAGGAGGACAGTGAACAGAACTACATGTACAAGAACTACATTTCAATGGGCTGCAAGGAGAGTCTGTGAGGAAGAAATTTGGGTGGTTAGAGGTGATCAGGGTGACAAGTTTTAGGTGAAAAGGCAGCCTGGTAAACTTGGACCAAAAAAAAAAGAACTCCTAAAAATCTGTCTGGATAGAGGGTATGATTGTTGAACTAAAACTAAAAATAAACCTTGGGAAACGTGACTAGGACATCCAAAGGGTCAGTACCACACACAACTGGTTGATACGTAAATGAGCTGAAAGAAAAAGGTTAAAATCACACACCAGTTTTATCAATGTGGTAAAATTATATGTAACTGGGAACTCCGTGCGGGTTTTCCAGTAGCACTCACTGTGATGGTAATTTTGTCGCTGTCTGTGTGGTGATTTAACACATCTCCTCTCCTTAGGGCACAATGCCTGCTGTTCCCCTCTGTTCCCGGAGCCTAGGACAGTGCCTGGAACAAGGATGGGGAAACTATGGCCCGCTGCCTGCTTTTGTATACAAGCTAAAAATGGTTTCTAAACTTTTGTATGGATAAAAGAATCAAAAGAATAATGTTTCGTGACATTAACATTATATGAAATTTAAATTTTAGTGTCCATGAATAACATTTTATTGGAACGAAGCCACACTCATTAATTTACATGTTGTCTAGGCTGCTTTCATGCTATAATGGCAATGTTAAGTGGTTTTGACAGACATGTAACAGAGCACGGAGCTTAAAATATTTACTGTCTGGCCCTTTAAGAAAATGTTTGCCAACCTCTGACCTAGAATGTAGACGATAACCTGTATCATTTAATGAGTTAATGAGTAAGTTAATAAGTATACCTATTATGTGACAGTTTTACACTTTATCTTGTTTAATATCCTTTAAACAAGGGAAATGTGAGAGGAAGGTGTCATCATTTAGCAAATAAGGAAACTGAGGCTCGAAGCATGTACAGATGGGAATTGAACCAAGGTCGAACTCCAAATCGCATGCCCTTTGCCACTGTTGACTGTGCATTTTCGACTGTTTCACTAATGTCTGGATATTTTTAGCTGAGATTTGAGTGTGTACCCCAGTAGAAAGATGGGAGCCTTCATTGTGCTTTTATTGCCGCTGAAATATCATTTAAAAGCAGCACGCGTCTCTATCCTGGCCCAGGCACAGTGCCTGCCTGGCGTGCGGTAGGTATTCATGGAAGTCTAAAGGATTCTCCTAGTTAAAAAAAAAAGCCAACAAGCAAACCAATAAATCTCCATTCACATCTGCATAACCCAGAGACGGTTTTGAGGAAGGGGAGGGAGACGATGGCTGACTGGATCCTTGAGAACAGTTCTGCGCTCACTCATAGATGTGATGTTTCCTAGACACACGGAGGCCAGTGAGCTCTAGCCGCTGGGCCCACAGCCCTCTGAATTACTGCGGGGCTTGCCTTTCGGCCTATTCATCAAGACCTTATCATTTCAAATGTTGGCAGTGAAATTTATTCATTTGTGGATTTGAGTGCAGAAGTTTATTCATATGCTAAAGGAATTTGCAGTTTATTCATCAAGACATTTAAAAATCTCACTTGTTTAAATTAGGGTAGTGCTATCTCTTACTTTAGAAATTGACTGCAGCCAAACTTCAGCCTATTGGATTCAATTATCATCATTCTATTAAGGCTCCGAATTTATCATCCCTTCAGGAAATCTAATGTGACATCTGAAGACAGAAAAAAACAGAAAAGGGGGAAAGTTCACCAAATGGAGATGGGAGTTCATTAATAAGTTTCTGCTTACTACTTATAGAATTACAATAAAATGATGTTCGAGAAAGCCCTACGATGGACTTGAAGGGGTGGGCAAACTAAGGTCAACAGGCCATAGCTTGTTTTGTAAATGAGGTTTCCCTGGAGCATGGTGACAGCCGTTTGTTTACAGTGGCCCATGGCTGTACTCACTACAACAGCAGAGACCTCATGGCCCACACAGCCTCAAATATCGACTATCTGGTCTTTTAAGAAAATGTTTGCAGACCTCTGGAACTGGGGATATAAGAAAAAGCAGAAGAACTAGGATTGTTTAATATGGAAAAGAGAAATCTGAAGACAATAAATTGATTCATACTTTTGAGAGGATATTATATTAAAGATGACTCTTGTTTCTGAATTTTCTGCAAAGAAAATCTGGTGGAAACTGATTTACCCTGCAGCACAAGGAAGTTTTCTGGTTGTGGGGTTCAAAAGTAGAGCGGTGTATATGGTGTTACATAAGCCTGGTGCAAAATATACCCCTTCGGGCAACCCAAATTTCCCTTTACAGATTATTTTGCTTAGCGTTATTACTACAAACCTACTGCTGAATGTCATAATTGATAAAGGAGTAATAACATACTAAGGCATTAATGGGCATTGATACCTTATCAAGAATTAATCAATAAATTAAAAGGAAAAGGAGAACATGAAGAATTATTTTTGGATAGAAGGAGGAAGGAAAGGGCCAGCTGAAAAGCCCCTGTCCCTGGGAATAGGGATGAGGAGCTGATGTCTTAGCTTAGTGGAGGTGCATTAGGCTCCCACCAAGAGGAGACCAGGTGAGGTAGCGATACTCTTGAAGATGTAGCTGAGCAGCCAGTGAGGGCAAAGGAGTTTGTGACCTAATTCTGAGTCTTGGGAATTGGGCTTCCCTGATGCTACAATCTTGTAGATGTTATCTTAGTGAAGAATGCTGAAATAGACCCTCTGTGTGTGTGTGAGGCGAGGGTTCCTGGGTTGGTCTGCTGACCACCTGCATTAGCATCATCTGGAAGGTAGTGAAAAGGTGGATTTTTAAGTTCCATCCCAGAACTACTCAGTTCAAAAGCAGAAGTTTGAGGGTGAGTCCTGAGAAGACGTATGTTTAACATTCCCTAACCGCCTCCAAACTGAATGTCTTTGCAGAGGGAAGGAGCCCTGGGCTTGGGGCCTAGGGGCTTGGCTTTATGCCATGGCAGTTTCTTACTTGCTGAGTGACCTTGGGCCTTCCTCCTAGAGCAAGGGAGCAAATGATATAATGTGCATAAATGTATTTAGAAAAACTGTAAACCCTTGTGAACTGATGCTGGTCTCTCATGTAATATGCAGAAAGTAGCTCTGAATAGAAATACATTTGACTGATTCTGAAGCTCAGACTACCAGGTACAAGTCTTCCCATCTTCCTTTAGTTAGTCATGCTTTCCATAAGGAATTTCTGATTTTCAAATTTCTCATCTTGCTAATTCTTTGGCTTTAGCTGTTTAGGAATCTTAAAACTAGATAAGAAGAACCTAACTTTTCTTTTAAAAAGTCCTTCTGAGCTCTTCCGATTTCTTTTCTAGAACATAATGCTCTTTAATCTATTGTTCTGATTTATGGACTTACTGGCATTGGCATATGATAGGTGCTATTAAGCGTTGTTACGATTCCCTCCTGCCAGGGACCTGTCTCTCTGGTGTGGAATCTAAGAGGCAGCCTCCTCTGCAGTCCCCTTTGTGCTCAGCCTATTTGCCGGCTGCCCAGCTTCGAGCTTGAGCTGTCGTACTATCTCCCGCGCAGCCCCGAAGGAAACAGGGCCCGAGAAGCACAATGCACCCAGGTACTGACTTCCAGAAAACTGCCGGATGTGCTTTGGCAGATTTCTGGGCCCCCTCCCTCCTGCCTTGTCCTGGAGCATGCCAGGCTGCAGAGAAGGGTTTAATTCCACAGGTGACAGATTCTTTCTCAGCGGGCACCTGCACTGGCCATGCCGATACTAATTCACTCCCCTCTGATGGACCTGGGACAGCAAGAATGGCACCTCTTCTTTGTCTTTAAAAAGTCAGGAGTAGTAGTGATAGTATGACTGGGAAAGGGGAGCCTCACCGGGGTGCTATTCCCAGGACCGACTTGTGGACTGCCGCTCGTTCCGTGGTCACCCCAGAGGCTGTCAGTCACGTGGCTGCCTTGTGTTGAGCCCCGTTATGGTATAGATACTGCATTTACAGTTGCTCAGAGAGTGCCATCACTTGCAAAGGCTCTTGTGACAGTCACTTGCTCAAAAGCCACAGAGATCATGAAAAAAGTCATTCTAGGAGTAAAGATGGTGGAAAGACCACCTTGATGTAAAATGATAAGCACGGGAAACAAAAAAGGGCCTGCTTACCAAAAGTCTCACGTAGATGACTTTTCTAATTCACCTTAGGTTTTAATAATTAAATTTCTTTTTAAGGAATTGATGTTTTGGTGGTTTGTCAAAAGGCTTTGACAGCCTTTATTACTTCTGAGAAAAATGAAAGGGCTGTTGGTTCAGGACAATCGAAGGGAGTGTGTTCCTTAGCCCGTTTTCCCTCTGGTGACTGGATGGCTTACGTGTCTCCTCAGAGCCAGCGCTGCTCCCCTGTCACTCTGGCCTCATGGCTGTGATTCCGACCCATTCGGGTTGGGTTGGAATTGAAGGTCTCGCTGGTAGAAGACAAACAAATAGATGCTGTTTTCCTCAAGGGGTGTTGTGAATAAAGCCTCTTACTTAATGTTTTCTCAGTAATAGTGATAGAGATTTCTTACCTTTGCCTGCAGGCTGGATAGAGATATAGATCTCATTTCCTAAGCCCAATATACTATTTGGGTTTGCTTTCAATAAAATATCTATCAAGTGTCTCTGGCAATGATCCCTATTTAATGGGATTTAGTTGTGAAGCTTAATTCATATCAGATTTTCTAAATGAGAGATCACTGTCAACTTATTGTTAATTGAATTAAATAAAATCAAGGTTTCCATAATTAATGTGAACCACTTAATCTTTTAGCTCCTTGAATGAATGTAATTTTCTCAACACAGGTATCTTCTCATTTAATGAATTAGCAACGTTTTGAGGTAAATAAATGTAAAGATGACTCCTTTTTCTAATGGCTGATAATATCACAAGTCCTTTTAAAAACACAATAAAGAATATAACTGATAAAATATTATCAAGCTTACCCAAAATGTTGATGCTGCGTTGCTCAGAATGTAAGTCTAAATTAACTACAGTAGGGGTTAAGGGATGGCATGCTGAAGTGGAAAGAGAAGTGGTGTCAGTGTCGGCGGATGTGGCTCATGGGCCTACCTGTGCCTCTACCCACTTGGGTGACATTGGGGACACCGCCAACCTTTTCGGGCCTTCTGTGTATCTGCTAGGCGAGTGTGTTGTGCTAGATGAAATGATTCAAGTTTCTTTCCCTGTTAAGAGTTCTGTGATTCTGTATACTGTAAGAAGGTATCAGAAACTTTTATCTTAAATTGCTTTTATTTTGGAGAATTTACAATACTCACAAAAGTAGACAGAATGATACATACAATAATGGTAAAATACCCATGGACTCATTGAGCAGCTTCGACAGCCGTCACTCTGTGGCCAGTCACGCCTCTCCCACATCTCTGTCCTCTGACCCTCCTTTTTTGTTGCTGCGAAGCAAATCCCAGACCGTAGACATTATTTATCAATGTAATCCCTCTGCCATCGGTTTTGTTAGCACCTGAGGTCTTAGAAATTTTATTTTGTTTATAAAAGACCTCAAATTGCTTCACTATTTCTTTCTTTTTCATTTTCAATTGAAAATGTTGAGATAACTGTAGATTTGTGTGCCTTAAGAAGAAGTGATCTGAAAGAGCCATGTACTCTTTACCCAACTTCTTCCAATGGCAACATCTTGAAAAACTATGGATAATATCACAATCAGGATGTTGTCACTGATACAGTCCACTGGTCTGATTTGGGTGTTGCCAGTTCTACTTGTGCCCGTTTGTGTTCATATGCGTTGGGTTCTATGTATTTTTGTCACATGTATAGGCTCACATGTCCACCCTGACGGTCAAGATACACGACAGCTGCGTCACCACAGGGATTCCTCTTGTTGCCGTCATGTGGTGATGCCCCACTCTCTTCTGCATCATCCACCCCAACATTAACCTCCCCTGTTCTTCGTTTCTAAAGTTCTATCATTTCGAAAATGTTACATAAATGGAACCATGCAGTCTGTAACCTTCTGTTCTGTTTTATTTCAAGGGGATTTATTTTAATTTATTTTTCAATATTATATTAGTTTCAGGTGTGCAACATAATGATTAGACATTTATATATTTTAGGAAGTGATCACTATCAGACATTTTTGGAAATGAGAGCAGAAAACATGTAAAAGTCTATGATTTCCAAATTTCATGATTTCAAGGGATGATATTTGCACAGGTATCCTAAAGCTGAACACAAATGATGGAAAGAGCTTAGCAAACACAGGTGGAGGGTTCAGATTCATTTAATATGAGCTAAGTATGCCGACGTGCCTTTGCACATCACGGCTTCCCAGAGCAAGGGACTAGGTGACACACCAGCACCCCTGGGAGAGGACTAGCACTCCAGCCTTCCAATCCCATGAAAGGACTTGGCTGCCAGTGAGAACAGTGACTGGGGGAGACTACGAACAGGCTCTTCACGAAGCTTCTTCCGTCACCTCTCTCTTAGTCCTTGGGCCTCCTAACTCTTCCAGGGAAAGTAGATCTGTGTCTGACTGATCACGTGGTGTCCCCCTCAGCACATGCCTGAGTGCCTAATTTGAATCTGGGTGAAGGTCATTCTTTCTAGGAATTTTATCTTCCCTAGTAGAACTGAGTCTCAGGCAGTGTATTTCTGTAGTTTTCTGCAGAAATTAAGGAGCCAATTCAGTATTTACTTAAGAATTAGACAGCGGTGGTCTGAAAAGATAGATAGCTCAGTAGAAGAGAATTGGGAATAAATATACACAAAGATCTAATTTATAGTGAAGGTATATTAAAAATCAATCAGAAAAAGGGACTATTAGAAATCATCTGGGAAAAATTCCTACCTCACACTGTACACAAAAACAAAACTTCAATGGATCAATGATCTAAATGTAAATTTAAAAATATGTGCATGTGTGTATGCACGTGTAGAATAAAGGAATTTAACAGTTTTATAGTTTTTGGAGGAGGTGGGACATAGCAGGGTGAAGTCAGGTAACTCAGAAGCTGTAAACAGAAAATGTAGAGATTTAATGACATAAAAATATTTCTACACATGCACACACATATATACATATCACATATTCTTGCACACCTCTGTTTTTCCTATGATGAAAGACATACAGATATACCTAATAATAAGTTATTATATCTAATATACACATAATTTATATAAAACAATAAGAAAAATGCAAACTAAATATCAGAAAATAAGCAAAGGATAAGAACAGGCAAATCACAGAACAAATAAATTAACAATAAATAGATGAATAGATGTTCACTAGTAATCAAGAAAATAGAAATTAAAACAATGACATTTAAAAATTTGTCAAATAGACAAAAACTTAAAACACAAATAACATTCAGTATTTATGGGATATGGGAAAGAGCGTTCTCATACATTTTTCCTAGGAATACATTTTGCTGAGGACAGATTGGCACTATCAAAATTTTAAAGTGCACATGCCCTTTTGTACAGTGATACCTCCTTCGGGAATCTACACCATAAAAAACAGAGGTATAATAGAGGATACATGTGCTAAGATAGCCATCACAGCATTAGTTGTAATAGCAGAAAATTATAATCAATACCTAGCAATATAGAACTGTTAAAAAAGCAAATCATGGCGTAGTCATCGAGTGGAATCCATTGAAACCATTAGAAGAAGGAGCGAGATCTAGAGCCCTGACATGGCAGCACATGGTGGGATGTCCAGAAGTGAAAATCCAACCAAGAACATATGTTTACACAGCATAATTCAGCTGAGGGTGGGCGGGTGGGTGGGCGATGTGTATATGTATGTGTAGGCATTTGTAGACCAAGACATTTTTTTAGAGTCTTGAAAAAAAACCACAGACTGCTAAAAATGATTACATATCTGAGGTATATAGGTGCTGGGTTGAGGGGATTTTTGCTTTTCATTTTATGTACTTATGCAGTGCTTGCAATTTTTTTTTTTATCACAATGATGTAATGTTTTATAATGTTAAGAAAAGAAATTATAAATGCTAACCAATCCAATCACTGACCAAAAAGAAAGAATTTGGTTAAAAGAATCGCTTTAAAGGAAGGTATAGATAACTTGGCCTAATGCAAATTGAAATAAATAAAGAAAAACCTCTTTCTTGCTACTGTATTAATTTTCTGCGTCTGGAATATTTATTTCAGTGATTTCTCTCTGGTTGTTAATTCACTGTGTTTAACTGATAGTGTTTATGGGAGTTTAGTGAAAACTATTTGGTAGCTATCTTCAGTTGTGATTTATCTCCCCCAGCGCATTGACGGTGAGTGGGGAATTAGTAAAGCAGATACAGATCTGGAGAGGCGTCTTTGGCTTTACTTATCTCCACAAGAATCCTCATTTCATAGTGATCAAGCTTGAAATCTTTTCTATAGCTCTTTCCAATTGTTTATTGTTGTTGTTACTGTGTAATGAGAGGTAGAAGTGAGCCAAACCAACCTGCTCTTTCCTCCTTCTAAATTAATTTCAAAGGAAGTTCTCTAATCCAAATAAATGAATGAATGTGGGAGGAATCAGATTCTGACTCGACATGTCCATTTAATTGCTTCTAAGCAGTAAGATACATTCTTAAGAAACCTTCACGTATGATTAAAAAAATCAGCCAGTAAAGAATGATTAGGTGAGATGTGGACTGGCTATAACCATCTTCGCTCACAAAACCCTATTTTAGTTTACATTAATATTTGTCTTCTACTCTATTATTATAAATCAAGATTTGTTACAGAAATACGCCAAAGACAGCACAATAATAAAACAGATTCAGTTCAGGTTTTGAAATGTACCTAACAAACTCAACCTCTTGCAAAATAACTTTCTTATTCAAAATGGAATTGGGAATTGTTCAGCACACAATGAATCATCTTTTGGCAAGTACAATAGAATCTTTAGGGACATTTCACAGCCTCTTGTTCAGTTGTTAGGATGTTTTTAGCTTTCACAGGTAGGAAAGAAGGAGCTTGTATGGCCATCATCTTGTTGCTAAAATTGAACAGTAAAGATTTTTCAGAGTTGCTGTTGTAATACATCTTTTTGCTTTTTTTTTTTTTTTCTTTACGTTTCTTTCCTCAGAGCTGCTTTGTCTCTCAAAAACAATCTGGAATTACTTAATGCTAATGTTTTCTGGTTTTACTGTTTATCCAGGACTCGGATGGTAAACATTAATGTGGGAAACTCCCTTTTCCTTACCTCATAGTTCTATATTTATTTAACTGCTATTCTGTGAGAAGAAAACAGTGTCTTTCTCTCTCCATGTTAGTGAACTTCTTTCTGTATTTTCATTGACAAACATTTTGCTTTTGCTTTTGTTTTTTTTTTCAGGAGGCTTTCGAGTTACCCCTGGATGACTCTGAAGTGGCTGAGACCGCCGCAGCAGCTGAAGTGGTTAAATACGAGTATCATGTCTTGTATTCCTGTAGCTACCAAGTGCCTGTGCTTTACTTCAGGGCAAGCTTTTTAGGTAAGACCATGTTGGAAGCTCAGTGTAAATTCATAACATTTACATATTAAAGCAGAAAGCAGATTTGGAAAATTATTCCTGAGAGAAAAAAATAGAGTTAAAAATAAGAAAACTGTGGGTGAGGTAAGGTTTTACCAGTAAATTTTCTCATGCTTTAGAGAGAGTATTAAGACTTCAGAGTGAATGATATCATCCCAGCCATAAGTCTGATCTTCAGATTCTTGGCCTCCTGCCCAACGTTGACTAAGCCCCCTGGCCCTTTTTTCTTTACTTTAAACAAGTAGGAACAACTTAAAGCTACAATGTTTATTTATTTCTAACTTTATAGTAAAAATTCCTTTCAATCTCAAGTGATCCCATTAACAAAAGCCCCCATGCCTTTTTCCCTAAATGCTAATAATTGCTTCAAGAACCACTTATCAATCAGTTTAAGCTATACTTAAATAGAGCACTAGTATTTCCTTTGGCCATCTATACATCTCCAGTGCCTCTGCTCCCTGCAATGCTGTTACTCCACTCATTTCCCTTGCCAAGAAGGTGGAACACCCTGTCTCCTCTGAGGCCTTTGCTAATAAAACTTATTTAATCAGCAACCACATCGAGTGCTCACCCTGCAGTGCAGCCATGACTTTCCCCTTCACGCCCTCCGACTAAACCGGGTCAGCGTTTCCAGGCCCTGCCGTCCCCGGGCTCAGGGGAAGCGGAGCCCCTCTGCAGCCCACCCCTCCTCCAGCACCTCTCCTTTCCCACCCGGCCTTCTCAGCAGCATTCTGCATTTGGAATAGTCTTCTAACTTTTTCTGGGTAGCCAAGACATCTGAATTTAGCCAGTGATATTTTATTTTTAATTAAAAAGTAGCTTAAGCTGCTTTGAATGTGTATTTGGTAGATTTAATCACTTGCTGCCTTATATTGTTTAATGGTCTCTAATTTTGCAGTGTTGGCGGTTTAACAAAGCACTTAGGATTTAAAACACAAGAACAAATTCTTATAGGCTCCCTGGTGAGAAGATTTTAATCTGAGGTGCAGTTCCTAAGAACTGACAATTTGGGGTAAATTTTCAACATGGGACATGGGGAATTGGAGACACTGAGAGTTCATTAATCACAAATGCTTGCTGCAGATTTCTCCATATGATTATGACAGGACTTTATAAACACTTGTTTTTCACAGTTCTGTTTGGTTTGAGCCCAGAGGTTAAAGCAGGTTTCTTGTCAGGGAGCCGTGTTATACTGCAAAGTAGAAGGAGGTACATTATTTACCAGGGCGAGGAAGAAAATACCTGTCTTGGTTTTGGTTTGCAATGGCTCTTACCTAGTACCTTCCAGATTCTAAGACATGTCGAGGCTGCAGGTAGAGGAAATGGGGCACTACTTCCTCAGTACTGTACTTTCATATAATTAGTATTCACCATAAGCAGTTAATCACCAGAGAAGAGCTCCCAGAGACAAAACAAGTTGTTTAGCTTGTCAGCACTGGGGAATTGGAGGTGCTGAAACGCGACTGCTTCTCGCGGCAAGTGGGTCCTGCCGCGGCTGCAGGCTGAGCTCACACGTGTGCTCCGCTCCGGCGTGCCAACAGCTCCCCTTACAGTGCGGCCCGGTAATTGTTCCTGCAAGTCCAATTACATTTTAATGAAATTTGTATACTTCCTAAGATCTCTTCTTCATGATGGTTTTCTATTCCTTAAAAAAAACCAACTAGCATCCTTGGATTCTATTTATATACTTTTCAAAGATTCCCTTTATCATGCTTCTCAAAGGAAACCAGAGTCATTGATTTTGTGTGGAAGCATTCCTCCTCCGTCCCCCTCCCCATTCTGTGTTGTATAGAATGAGTATGAGAAATTTTTTAATTCCAGAGTTCATTTAGTGCTTGTTCAGACACATTAAAATATCAAATTTAATCTTTGTAGAGCACACTGAATGTTTTCTTGGGGAGAAATATGAAAAAAAAATTCTTTCCTTTACCATATTCTAATAATTTTTTTTCCACCTAACTTAATAGGTGTTCTAAAAATGTATCCCTCTTTACTCTGGAGTCATAATTTTTCATTTTCCCCTCTTAATCCATTCCCTTTTCCTGTGATATCTGATTTCTCTGTTTTTGCATCTGTTCGTTAAACAAATCTCTGCCAGTGTGGTGCATGGATTCCTAACATCTTCCTATTATTCCAGGTCCAGATTTTTCTTTGTCTCATTCTAAGAGTTCGACCTAGAAAGGAGGATGACTATAAAATTTCTTGCCCAGGGGTCTTTTATTGTTGCTTCAAAGCAGTTCGGTTAGCCTTGGTTTTGACAGATATTTAGAATTTCTTTTGCATTTGATTGCTACTAAAAATTACTTTCTCTGACTTGCTCTGAATTTTCTTTCAATACCTCTTTTTTTTTAAAAGCATGTAGTAAATATTCTCCTTTAAATTTACATTACTTAAAAAAAATCAACTGGCTTATGTTCCAGCAGAAATCTTTATTCCGTTTCTTGAAATGCAAATCCATTGTACTGTAATTATTCCTTATTCCTTTATATTTTGTCCACCAGACCAGCTATTGCCCAAGACTCAGCCTACATACCACCTGCTTTTGTCACTTGCATGTCATTTTGTATCCTATATCATATCAAACATCATATCACATGTGTCATATCACACATGTCATTTCATAGATCACATCACAAGTTGCACTGTAACAGAATTATTTGTTTACTTGTTCCTTATAAAATGGAAAAGCTAGAAGTTAGGGCTTTAAGTTACAAGAAGAGAAGAAGAAAATTAATATGAGTACCTACAACCTCCAAAGCGATCAGCTTTATTCATGGCTGTATGTGTGTATTATCTGTCTTACCCATTTTGATATCCATAGTATCGATTATGGTATAGCATCGACAGGTATTAATTGAATGAACCACTGAGGAGTTTCTAACCCTTTCTGAATACATACAGCCCCAAATGGAAACCTGTGACGGCGCCCTCTTTTGAACTGCTCTGATAGGTCGTGTGGAAGGGAGGAATGCTGTTGTCTACAGGAGACGCAGAACCCAAACCATCTAAACATCTTTACTCTTCAGTGGGGTTCTTCTCAGACACTGTAGGATTAGTTGTCTAAGGAAAATAGAAAGTCTTGAAGACTCAAAGGTGGGCATCTAAACCAACAGAGCAGCTCCCTACTCATATAAACACATGTTCATTTGATCTTTAAGGCAGGCAGCCTTCTGGGTGCCTCTCATTTCTATTACTTGCGCTTGTAGGAGCTCAGGTTCATGGTGGGTAACATGGATTTAAGGGAAGACATGCATCCTTTCTGTTGTTCCTTTTCCCCTAACTATTCTTGCCATTGTAGGTTTGGGAGAGGCGATGGAATATGGTTAATGCCATTTGCTACCAGCAGTGGGTTGCACTTCTGTCAAGTAATAATACATAGCCTATATTTGAATAGTGCTTCGTAGTTTATGAAGTCCGTTCTCACAAAGCACTGATGTCAAGCACCTGGTGTTTTTCTCTCTCCTATTTTTGAGACACACCGTGTTAAAGAATTATTTGTACCATGCCAGAGGCTTCTATCTACACCTCATCATTCTCTCACCTTTTTAAGTCCCATCTTCCCCTTTGGGGACTTGGCTTTGGTCAAAAGCTGATGGAAAACAGAAATGTGGTAAATATCTCAGGCATGTACACAGTGGCTTTGGCTCACCAGAGTCCTCAGCTTATATATTTTCTCCTTCCACTGATATAACTAGAGATTTCTATATTTCAGTTTGAATTCTGATTTATTTCTCCTCTGTTCCTCTTCCTTTGTTCTCAATCTCTATTGAAAAATAGACCAAGTGGTTCTTCTCATTTTCAAAATATTTAATTCTTTGGCTGACATATGGGTTCTTCTTGGGAACCGTTTTGACATATTTCTTTAATTAGTCAGATGGGCCGCTTTTGAATAAGGAAGGAAGCATTTCTTCCACTCAGCAACTGAATGTCTGTTCTTTCTGTAGATCCATTCTATTATTGGCCCAGAGAGTAAGGGGACAGAATTAAAAAATGTAACCCAGATATTTTACATGGAAGATTTGTCCTCTTGTTATATGCCTGAAGGTTGCTCATGGACAAATAGGGCAAAAGAAATAGCCAAAGAATAATTTCTTCTCAAAGGCAGCACGAACCTAACCAAGAGAAAGGCCAACACGCAGGACAAATAATGGAAAGTTTGGGACCAGAACAGTGTATGAATCATCAAGGAGGAGGAAGAGACTTGTCCGTGCTCTGGAACAAGAGGAAGCCTCTGGAGTACAAAGGAGAGAAAGACAGAAACACGGGAATGATGGGGGTTGGAGGGAATTAGAGAAGAAAAGTAAAATATCTGTAGCTCAGTCTGACAGTCTGCAAGGGAAGGTAACATGTTGGCTTTTTGGAAGAGGCTGGGAAAACCATTGGCAAAGGGGAGGAGGGCAAGTGCCCTTTTGTAGGCTGGAGAGAACATGGCCCGTTGGGGGAACAGAGAGAGGGCCAGTTTGGAGTGGAGTTTTCTTAAGACGAATTGTGGAAGAAATGGTTGAAAAGATATTTGAGATCAATTGTGGAAGGGACATGGATGGGGAGGAATTGGAGAATATAAAGAAAAAGTGAAAGAGACTGAGCAGAGGTGAACAGGACTGGAGAAGGGACTTCCTAGAGCAGAAATTATGACTGAATAAAACAGAACTAAATCAAAGATGATAGGGAATTATGAAGAATGAAATTTAAGTGAAAGGAACTTGGTTCTTTTTGTATTATTGTTAGCATTGTTAAAAATAACCTCAGGGAAAATGAGTAGGGAAGAACACATTTTCAGGGAGAAATTATAATGGCCAGTAGAGTGAGAGTTAAAGCAGCTTGTTGAACAAGGAAAAAAGTGGATTAGAGAAGTAGTTACAGACTGAGGCAAAAATGATCTAGTTAATTATTACAATGAGCAGAAAATAAAAAATGGCTTGATAGATGATTTAATTTAGAGTCTAATTTGATTGTAGAGTCTTTATGAAAGTTCATATATGTCGCTTGTATTTATATAAACAGTTAGTAAATCTAGCCAGTCATAATAATGAAATGGAACATCAATTTGGGGAGATTAAAAAGAGATTCTAGGGGTTGAAGTGAAATTTGAAGAGCAAACAGTGAAAGGTATTAAGAAAAATAATGAAAATTATTTAACTAATACAAATATATTCAAACTAAAAAGTCCAAATAATAGAGGAAATTTAATGAGAACTATTTGTTGAACTATGTAAATGTTTGAAACATTATGGGAAATTAGGGTATAAATAGAACCCTGGATTAGGACATATGATGGGAAAAGAATCTCATTGAAAAAATCAAGCCCTGATTTAAAAGTGTGTTAGAGAAATGTGAAACAAAACTACAGGGACCTGTGTTAGTATAGAACAGCACACACATAAAAAGCAACAGGTTTTAAATGGATCTAGAAGCCAGAAAGTGGACATTAAAGGCACATGATTTATTCTCTTACTTGCGAGAGATTATACTTTAGCTTTCCTGGACATATGAATGTCTGTTTTGTGGTCCAAAAGGAAGAAACATTTCTTTCCTACTCTTGGCAAAATTAGCCCCATTTGAAACATCCATTAAAATATACATAAATGCTTACTCTGGGCATAGCAAAAAACCTCATTATCCAATTTTTTAAATATGCTAAAAAATTACTGCACAACTTGAAACTAGTTTATTGCTTTTCTCCTCCTTTTCAGTCATAGAGTTCTTCAGGTCCACATGCTAGGTGTCATGCTGGAAGATGGAGACTGCATTCTCGATGGGAAGGAGACCACGTTGGGTGGTGGAATAAGGACAGTCCAGATGCTGCTGCAGGCATAATAGGTCCACGTTATGGGAGTAAGGAGGTTTGAACAGAGCCAGAAACCAGAGGGAAAGAAGGATGGGGGAGCAGAAGAGGGTAAAGGAGTGGTAAATGGTGAGGGAAGGAGACTTGACTTGGGGTGGTGAACACACAACATGATGTACAGAGGGTGTATTATAGAACTGTACACCTGAAACCTGTATAATCTTATTAACCAATGTTATCCCTATAAATTCAATAAATAAAAAACAGTAAATTTCTATTAAAACAATGATTTAAAAAAAAGCCTGAGAAGCAGTTAGCAGACATCCTTCCAAACATGTTTGTGTATCTGCTTCAATCCAATGGACATGCTATGTATGGCTCTCCCTTTTAAAATGACTTTTGAAAAATTTGTTTGAACTTGTATATGTGTAGTTTTGTCTCTATATCACACTGAGAAGATTAATCACTCTCACTTCCTTTGAGTAATCCCAGACATTGTCAGGCATTCCTTCCTCTTCCAGTCATCCCAACGTGCGGAGAGGAGAGGAGGAATCTGGGACAGGGGAGACAGTTATTTCCTTACCGAGGAAAACAGACATCAATCAATCTGAAAATGGTTTAACTCTTAAAGTTTTTAAATTTTATTTATTTACTTTTATTGCTGTTCAGTTCAATTTTCCCTATTTTGCCCCTATTACTCTCCTCTGCCCTATCCACCCCCACCTCCTTCATTCAACCTTCCCCTCTGCCATTGTCATTTCCCATGGGTCCTTCATACCTTCTCCCCCTCTGGTTACTGTCAGTTTGTTCTTTATTTCCATGTCTGTGGTTATATTTTGCTTGCTTGTTTGTTTGGTTGTTTAGGTGCCACTTACAGGTGAGATCATATGATATTTGTCTTTCACCATCTGGCTTATTTCACTTAGCATAATCCTCTCCAGTTCCCTCTATGCTGTCCTGAAGGATAGACGTTCTTTCTTTCTGCTGCATAGAATTCCATTGTGTAAATGTACTACAGTTTTTTGATCCATTCATTTATTGATGGGCACTTAGGCTGTTTCCAGCACTTGGCTATTATAAGTTGTGCTGCTGTGAACATTGGGGTGCATAGGTTCTTGTGAATTGATGTTTCAGGATTCTTAGGGTATAATCCTAGCTTCGTTAAATTAAAGAGCTTTTGCATGGCTAAAGAAAACATCAGCAAAATGAAAAGGGAACCAATTGTATGGGAAAATATATTTGCCAATGATCCCTTGGACAAGGGTTTGATCTCCAAAATATATAAAGAGCTCATATGACTCCATACTAGGAAGAAAAAAATGCAATTAAAAAATGAGTAAAGGACCTGAGCAGACACTTCTCCAAGGAGGACATACAGAGGGCCCAGAGACATATGGAAGGATGCTCAGCATCACTGGTCATCCATCATATAGGTACAAATTAAAACCATAATCAGATACCACATCACACCAGTCAGAGTGGCCATCATAAACGAATCAACAAACAACAAGTGTCGGTGAAGCTGTCGAGAAATTGGAACCCTGGTGCACTGTTGGTGGGAATACAGACTGGTGCAGCCACTGTGGAAAACAGCATGGAATTTCCTTAAGAAACTAAAAATGGGATTATCTTTTGATATGGCAATTCTACTACTGGCATTATACCCTAAGACTCCTTAACTCTTAAAGTTTTGATTTGAGAAGCCAAGGAAGGTTTCCTCCCACTAACCACCACCACGTTCCCCAGAGGTACAAGGCCTTAACAGAATGCTGTTTTGGGGGGAACTTATATTCACCAAGACCTGAAGGTCTTCACTATAAATTTCATACAGCACAGGAGTTAGAGCCACAGAATTAGTTTTGACTGAGAAGGGAGAGTGCCAAAGCTGAGTAAAGTGAATGAAGGATGGTGATTGGTTGAGGAACTACATTTCAAATTCAGATGGAACTCACACAAAACAGTGTGTGATAGACTCATGAAAGGACCTTACATGCCACTGAGCAGAAGATGAACATACTGTCATAACCGTATGGCCAAGAGAACCATGTTCCCAGCCCTTCTAAAACTAACCACTTGGCCATGGGAAAGCCACTTCCTCTCAAGTGTTGTATTTGTCCTTGGTCCAGCATTGAGAGCACTCTGGATAAAGTTTCCAGTTTCACCCAGGAATGAATTCTGCATTTTCCCAGAATGGTGCTGAGGAAAGACAGTGGGTCTGGGATGCTTAGGAACATGTTTCCATTCATGGCTCTGCCTCCCACCGCTGTGCGCACATCATCTGACCCTGTGGGGCCTCCTGCTTCTCACCTGTGAAATGCAAAGCTGGACTGGAGGATCCCAGGATCCCAGTCAGCTCAAAGATTCTGTGGCTGGAGCTGTTCTATTCACAGAGGAGCTACATATTTATCCCCTTAAAACACTTCAGATATCAACAAGCCATGATTATCAGCCCAAGGAGGTAGGAAAGGCAGAAAGTGAACAATGGCGAACCCGATGCCACTTACTAAGTTTTAGAATAAAATCCACCCACAAACAGAAACAGACAAATAAAACAAAATGTGAGTGGTGGGGTGTCAGGCCAGCGGACTGGAATCAAACTTCAGCGCACTCTGTGGAGGACGGGAAGTAGAATGTCCTGTGCTTCGGAACCAGCAGACCCACAGTGCTGCCCTTTGTCTGGCCATGAGGTCCTCGGAGTCCCGATGCACAGTGCCATCTCAAAGTTGGTATCTCTGGTACCTTGAGAACCTAATGCTGTTCCCCTTGGGACATTTTCTGATTTCTAGAGAAGTCTTACTAGTCCTTCTTCTGGGTTAAGTGTTTAATTTTATTTTAAATGAGAGACTGGGGCATCAAGTGTTATTATAAGTTTCTTAACACAGTGTGTGAACAGTTTAAGGTGACTCAAAATTATCTCTGTGCTGTTCTTTGGGCATTTTTTCTCATAAAAACAGATTGTAACATTCATAAACTTTGTTGTGTAATAAAGAGACATCTTACATTTATTTTCTACTCAAAATTACTAAGCAGATACATAACATTAAAAAAATTGGGGCTGAATTTGGAAAAATTGGGGCAAAATTTGGAAAATAGAAAATTAATAAGCCAGAGGTTTAACCCATTTATTTGTGCTATATTTGTTAGGTGTGCTTGGTTGCAAGCAATTTACTGTGACAATGAGGGGTGGGAAAAGGACGTGTTGAAGGGTGGCTCATAGAGTCAAGGAAAGGCATCAGAATGACAAGATGAAGGAATGCCTCTTTTGGACTTCAGCAGTGCAAGGTGGCTCTGTCTTCCACTGATTTTGGAATTTGTCTCCTAAATTGGAAGCGTGTTTGGATACTGAAAGATGAAATATCCATAGTATCTTCATCTACTTAGTACTATGGATTTATAAGTATGAGGTTTTAAATATATAATAATGAAACACTTAACCAGTGGATTTCTTATCATGACTGTTCAGTCTTTATTCTCAGGAATATTGTGCTAATTGCTCTAGATTAATGTTTAATATTCATCTGTCCAACCCCTGGGAAATGTCCATGCATGAGGCATGAAGATGCTCCTGGAATGTGAGATGAGTAAAGGGCGTCTGAGATGCATCATGCCCTCAAGGAGCTTACCGTCTAGTAGGGGAGCCAGGTCTGAAATTTACTGCAACAAGAAAGAATATGTTCAGGGTCATAAGAGAGGTCAAAATTGCCAGCAGGCAGAGAGTAGATTGGTGTTTGCCAGGGGCTGGGGAGTAGGAACAATGGGCAAATGTTGTTTGAAGGGTACAGCTTTTCAGGTATGAGATTAAGAAGTTCTGGGGATCTAATGTACAGCATGATGACTGTCGTTAACAATATTGTATTATATACTTGAAAGTTATCAAGAGAGTAGATTTTAAAAATTCTCACTGCACACATACCACAAAAGGTAACTAAGTGAAGTGACGTATGCATTAACTAACCTTTTGGGGGTAGTCGTTTCTCAACACATATGTATATCAGGTTCTCATGTTGTACACCTTACCCTACACAATGTAATGTGTTCATTATATCCCAGTAAAACTGGGTGAAAAGAATTGCAGAGATTACCTTGAGCTGGAGAAATGAAGAGAGGCCATTGATGCGGACCCTGGCTTGTGGGGTCCTCAGCCTTATGGATGAGACAAGACAAATTCACAGGGACTACTGAGTCCTGTGGAGAAAGAGGAATGGCATGGCCACTCTCTCAAGGGGAGAGCACCTCGGCCCTTGCCTTGACAAGCTTTTATTGCTTTCCTGGGCACATTGCATTGAGGATGGTCCTCATTTACTGTGCACATGTTCTTCGTTGGCTTTAGGTGGTTACCTTTTACAGAGAACAAAGGAGAAGATGTTGCTAATTACATCAAAAGAGAAGGATGTTTCCAAATGCAAAGAGAAAAGTGGTTGAACTGGTTACACTCATCCTTGGAAGGTTTAGCATAGATTTCAGGAAGTTACTTTAAAGATATGTGGTAAACATTTGCTGCCTCAATTCAGGGTGAGGGGGTTTTAGCAAAAAGCAAGTCTCAAATCGGCCCAGGCACAATGCAGGCCTGATTCCCCATGGGAGAACCTATCCATGGGTGTGGGTCCTGTGCACCGGACCGTGCTTTCCATTGGCCTTTCTGAGTGGGAGCTGGGCCCACGCCATGCAGAATGGTCTCCTATAGGCCACAGCTTGGACTTGGGATTTGTCCATGTTATGAGGAAAAGGGTAGACCAAGCCTAGTAAGAAAACTAGGGAAGGCAACAGTCTAGATATTCCTAGGTTAGACAGTGTTGGTGGAGACCACTAGTGATGACAACAGCAGCAACAACTAATGTGTGTGTGTGTGTGTGTGTGTGTGTGTGTGTGTGTGTGTGTGCTCGTTTATGGTTTACAGAAAGCTCCTGGGTACAGAGATGTATGTTAAGTGCAGGGTCTGGAGCTGGAAAGCCTCGGTTCCGATTCCTAGTCTGCTCCTAACTCACTGTATGACCTTGGGGAAGACATTGAATTTTCTTTCCCTTCTTTCATCATCTGAAAAAAATTGAGATAATAATAATAAGACCAACTTCATAGAGTTTTGAAGATTGTGAGCTAATGTGTGAAATGGGGCTTGGTATGTAGTCCTTTTCAACAATGCTAGCTGAGTTATATCTCTTGATGCTCACAATAGCATCAGGAGGTAGGAACTGTTGTATCCCATGCACAGGCATGAAAACTGAGTGCTCAGAGGAGTGAAATGATTTACTCAAGGCTACAGGGAAAACTTAGGAGTTGAGGCTCAAACTCCGTAGCCTTTTCCCCCATATGATGCTGTCATTCAAGCAACAACCAAAATTTAAGGAACATGAGTCAATTAATTGATGTCATACATAAGTATAAAGAATCTGTATTTGGGGAATTATCATTCAGATTTCCTGAAATTAAGAGACATACAAAATGCAAAAAGAAAAAGGAAAAAGACAAAGAAAAAGTGTATGTAGGGATAAATAAAAATTGCAGAATTAGCCAGTATAGTAGCTGATATGAATGCACATGAACAATTAACACTCATTATATATCACAATGTAATTTTCTCAGTGAAGCAAAAATGAATTTCCCCCTTTGATGAAGCATCATCTCTGCCTTACTGTGGAGTATGACATAAAATTTTATATCCTTCAAGCTCTTTTGAAGACAATATATTGAATAATGGCATTTTCATTATGAAAAATCTACTCTTTCCTTTTTATTTCTAGTGACCACATTGAGAACATTATTCTTAAACTTACTCTAAATAATTTACATTTTTTTCTAATATTCATTTTAGGAGTTATAAAACTTTAGAGAAATCATGTGCAATAAGATGAAGGTGACTTCAGCATGCTTGCACTAGAGTTAGGTAGTGCTAGTGAACTACCTCATGCTGTTATTTGGTTCATGAAAACTAATAGCCTAGAGAAATTTAATTTAGAAAGCTGCCCATTTTGAGTAATATATAGGTTACTTGACATGTAGGTTATTATTCAATCGAGAGATTTTATATGAAAATTTTAAATTAAATGCTACTGGTAGTTACTAAAGATTGTATTTTTAATTATTCTATTTTTTACCCAGTGTCTCTTCTTTTGCCATTGACATTTTAGGTTGCTGACAGAATATTCCTTTAGCTCAAATCTGTATTAGGATTCTAGGTGATATAGACACACAGTAGGCACTCAGTAAAGGCTTGTTGTTAAGTAAATGGCCTTCTTTACCATGCTCACTTTGTGGGTTGCTGCTGAAATTATTTTGGCCTCTACTTCACTTTCCCAAGTATACAAGGGATTTCACTGCGCTTCTCAGCCTCAGTGTGATTAACGAGATTTCTAACCATGTTCCAACTGGTGCTACCGAATATCTAGGGTCTGAAACTAGAGAGTTGTTGACTGAGTATGCTCATGTCCTCTCTGACTGAAGCCAGACAGAAAAAATGGACCCTCTTAACAGGGCTTAAAGTTTCTGATTGAAGATACTTTGTACTGAACATGAAGGCACAGGATGTGTTACATGAGTTTAAGCAAGTACTTGTTTATGCCCACGTTTTAACTTTAGCTAAAGGTTTGTGTCGGGATAGAGAGATAGAGAGACATAAAATTGCAAAATCCTTCAAGTGTCTGCCATATTTTAAGTTCTCTTTGTAATGTGGATATTTTGTATGTATTTGACTATCTCAGTGCAATGATTTCATTGGAATTTCTGAAGGCTCAATTTTGCTTTTGGAATAATTAGCCACAGTCATATTTGAATTTATTTTAAGTGTCAGTAGTATATGGCACAGATGAAAACATTGCTGACTAGGTCAAACATTTTGTGTTTTGTGTAAAAGAATGCAAAACTAACTTTTAAAAAATTATTTATTTTTGCCCTGGCTGGTGTAGCTCAGTGGATTGAGTGCGAGCTGCGAACCAAAGGGTAGCCGGTTCGATTCCCAGTCAGGGCACATGTCTGGGTTGCAGGCCAAGTTCCCCAGTGGGGGCCATGTGAGAGGCAACCACACACTGATGTTTCTCTCCCTTTCTCCCTCCCTTCCTCTCTCTCTCTAAAACTAAATAAATAAAAAAAATTTTAAATAAAAAGTTCCATCAAACAACTTGTTAAAAAATTATTTATTTTTATTGTTTATGCTATTACATTTCCCACTTTTTCTCCCTTTCCCCATGTCCACCCCTCCCTAAGTCAATCACCATGTTGTTGTCCATGTCCATGGGATGTGTGTAAATGTTCTTTGGGTAATCCCTTCACTATCTTTCTCCTTTTTAGCAGCTTTCAGTCTGTTTCATGTATCTAAGCTTTTGTTACTCTTTCATTCATTAGTTTATTGTGTTCATTAGATTGCACATATAAGTGAAATCATATGGTATTTGTTTTTCACTGACTGGCTTAATTCACTTAGCATAACATTCTCCAAGTCCATCCATGCTGTTGCAAAATGTAAGAGTTTTTTCTTTTTTTCACTGCTATGCAGTATTCCATTGTGTAAATGTACCACAGCTTTTTTATCCACTCATCTGATGGGAACCTAGGCTGTTCCCAAATCGTGGCTATTGTAAATAGCACTATTATAAACATAGGGGTACATATATTTTTTTGTATTGAGATCCTTAGGATATATTCCCAGAAGTGGAATTTCTGGATTGAAAGGGAGTTCCATTTTTAATTTTTAAAGGATACTCCATATTTTCCACAATGACTGCACCAATCTGCATTCCCACCAACAGTGTACTAGGGTTCCCTTTTCTCCCCATCCTCACCAACACTTGTTGTTTGTTGACTTATTGATGGTAGCCATTCTGTTGGTATAGGGTGATATCTCATGGAAATTTTAATTTGCATTTCTCTGATGATTATATGTTTTGATTATGAAGATGTGAACTGTGACTAGGCAAACCAATGATGGAAAAGAATCTACATCGTACTTTATTGAATAATTTTTGTCATATCTCTCTGTGAGATAGAAAGCTATATCCCTCCAATCTTCTATAGTGAAAATGGTCAGCAGAAACTGGAGAGACAGGCATACTTATCAAGGTAGTGTGCACGGCACTCATTTAACTGTCATTAATACATGTGTTTTTAAACAGTTCTGTGAATGCAACAGAGAACGAAGGCACATCCATTCACTTAAAATACACCTTTATAGCAAGTGGTAGCACTCTTTTTAACATGCATATTAAAAAGAGTGTCATGCATATTTTTATGTTTTGAAATTATTTTTAACTCCTTGTGACTGTCTATTATTCTAAGTTGACCAGATTATTTTTTTAATTCCTGTATTTGAAGGGGTTAATTTTTTTCCTAAATTTTGTGTTATTTGAGAACTTATGGCAGACAACCTGTATTCTAGCATCAAATCTGATGAAAACATTCTGTAACATTTGTTGTGGGTCTCTCCAAGTTGTTGCCATGCTGCTGACCATCGCATTCTGTGCACTGTTCCTTGCAGAGTGTGCAGGATTTTGACAGGGGTGTATCCAAACCACTTACTCCACCCTTAGATTGTTGACAGAAATATTTTCAGTAATAAAATTGAAATCATTACTAATTACCAGATAGTAAACCAGGATTCTTCTCTAGGTCTCCAAAGCCTTTCTCTGTCTCAGAGGAAATAAAGTTAGGGAAGGCATTCTTCCATTTATCAGTTATTCACTGAATATTTATGAATGTGTGAATGTGGCTGAGGACCGCACAGCAGTGAAAGGGTAGGTGCAGTCTTCGGAGGCTGTACGGAATAGCAGGAAGAGCGCTGAACTGGGAGTCCTGGCACTTGAATTCCAGGTCTGGTGTAATCATGAACTAGCAGCATAATTTTGGTAGGTGTGTATTTCCCGAGACTTTGGTTGCCTTATTTATAAAATTAGTAATCACACCAGCTCTAGCATTTTATTATCTTGCAACTTGGTTTCTTCTGATTTTGACCTCTGAAAATTATTTTAAAGGCATGTAATCAGTTTATAATTTGATTATTTCATTTACTATTTGACACCGAAGTACTTAAGGTCCCATTCTTCTCTTCCAACATCATATGCACACATGCATGCACACATATGCACACGTGCCTGTCTTGAAGATGTGTAGTTCTTACCTTAAGGGCAGAATTTGGCCCTACTCTGTAAATGTGTTCAGAAAACAATGTAACACAGATACTGAAGGCAGCTTGTTTTTAACTTGTAGCTAAACATGACATTCAAATGTTAATTGGATGAATAAATCTTGTTCATTTTACAGACATGGAAATGTCAATGGAATAAAACTATTTATCACAAGATAATGGTCGCCTGCCGCCAGATAAATGCCAAGATGAAGATACTTATTGAAAATGTATCAAAATATTCTATTGCTATTTATTGAAAATAAAGGTTGAGGGAAAGTTCAACTTTCCAGGTCGAACATGAGAAATGCTCTGCCTACGGTATCAGTGTATCACTGTATCAGACTCAATGTGCGCGGTGTGGAAACGTGGGGAGTTGCTAAGAAACAATGGTCTACAAAGGAACCTTTCAGCTTTGCAGTATGAACATTACTGGAATGGTGCAGTGCGGGCTGGGGGAGACTCCTAATATTTATTTAGCTCTTACTAGGTGTCTGACACAGTCCTGAGTGTGTTCGCTAATGTAAGCCTCATGAGAAAGAGATCTGGAAAGAATGACTGCCCTCATTTTACAGGGACAGTGAAAAGCAAAATAACTTGCACTCACGTAGAGAATGAGTGCGAACACTAGGGTGCAAGTTCAGCCCAGACTCCCAATCCTCCTCTTGCCCATCACATCTCTAATTATACACGGTGAGTCTGAGTGCAGTGCATTTTAGTTTTAAGATTTTCGGGTAGATTATTTCCCCAAGTTTTGTTGCATTTGGTAACCAAATATTTCTTTATATGTAATGATTTAATACATGAAGGAATTTCCTTTAAACAACATTGTCCCCTTGCCTAAGGAAAACAGCACACCCTCACACGTAAACCTTGAGAACCTGACGGCTCTGGAAGTGTTGGCACTGAAGTGTAGCAGTTAGACTGCTGCCCGTGTTCGTCCAGCAGTGTGCAGTTACGAGTCTAGATGAGCTTCCTGCTTTCTTTTCTGAACTTTGATATCAGTTTTTCTATTTTACTTATCATCTGCCATAGTGACTTTCATAAAATGCATTTATTTGAGTGGTTAAGAATATAGATGAATAGTTGAAGCTGTTTAAACAAAGAAAAGAGGAATTACTGTTCACTAAAGCTTTTCCTAATCCCTTCACGCCAGTAGTCCCTTCTCAGGTCCCTTCACCCCTAACCGCACTCTGTCCACCTGCCACCCACACTGGGTGTTTATGTCCCCCTCGTCTGGACTGTCAGAGAACTGCAGTTTTCCTCCGGCATCAACCACTTGCTTTCTACCCACTGTTTTATTTATTGACATACTATTGATACACTTGTCGTAGTTTCCCTAGTAATAAGGCAGGCTTCTTGTTAGGATAAAGGGAGTGTTTTCCTTTTCTCTATTCCCTATGGTATCCAACAGAACAATGAGAACATTATAGATACCCAGCCAATGAGAGTGAAAGAAGCATGTGCATGGTCTCTAATTTTAAGGACTGCAGGAAGTGGTAAGACTTCAAAGGTATCTGTAGTGCACTCTTCTGAATATGGGAGCCTGTCTACCTGGTCTTTTACCTATGCTTGTAGCTATTAGTTCTCTCTAAAACACATTCAGATTTTACTGGTTTTGTAAAGTTCATAGAGGCATTGAATGAGCTGATAACTATTAGACGGTTACAAAGGAGAGAGACTTGAATGTCCCTCAGGAACAAAAATAGTAATTCATGTAGCATCCTTTTGATATGCAGACAGTATGTGGAAGTAAGGAATTTTTGAAGTCATAGTACTCTTCTGATAGGTTTAGATAGAAACCCAGCACCACTGCATCACAGATTCCTGACTGACAGTCTTTACCACGCACTTTCACAGATGGAAGACCTTTATCCCTGGAGGACATATGGGAAGGAGTTGGCGAGTGCTACAAGATGCGGCTGCAGCAGGGGCCCTGGGACACTATTACCCAACAGGTTGGACAGTATTTTCATTTTATTATATGTGATCCTTTCCCTCTGCTCATTTGTTCATCTAGTTCTCTTTTGCCTATCTCACTCTTCTACATACTTACAAATTTTGATTCAAAGACAGTTTCCTTAAAAAAAAACAAAAAACACCTTCCCAGACCCAGGCTTGGGTTAGCCTGCCTCTTATCAACTATCATAACAATCTGTAATTTTTTCATAGTGCTTATCACATTTTGAATTATATATTTAGATATTGAAAAAAATTGATGTCTGTGCTCTCTACACTGTACTATGTGCTTTCACAAGGACAGGCCCTGTCTGGTTTACTCTTCATTGTACACCCACCACTGACACACTTCTTAAAATATAGTAGATGCTCAATAAAAGTGTATTAAATAAATGAGAATAGAGACTAAATTGGCATATATACTAAAAATGGGTGATTTAGCTGGTGTCACCTCTGATGTTTCAAAGTTTTACTTGTAGGAGTATTCGCAAAAAATTTAACTTTTGATTAATAATAGCTTTGCATTAGTGATCTAAAAAGCAGAGAAAATAGATCTTCAAGAGTAAATATAAAAAGTAGATTTGCAAAAGTAGAGAAAATAGATCTGTCAATCATATATGTCATTATTACTGCCTTGCTAAAATCAGCAGTTAATTATTTTAGAAATTTCAAAATACTCATCACCTTGCAACCGATTATGGTTTCCTTAAATATAATTTTTACTCATATCAAAATCTTATTTTTCCAAAGCTCTGTTAAGCTTAATCAAAGCTTCCTTTAAAAATGACTTTATCAATCATTAGCATTTTTATGCCTCTTATGTGTTTGATCATAATAGTGACAGTTTATCTCCCAATCAGCATAAGAATCCTCAGCCTTTTGTAAGTAGTTCTTTGACAGTGATTACAAGTGACCATTTTCTAGATTTTATTTGAGGACAAAACTAGATTTAGGTGTATGTGTCTTTCACATTGCCCCACAAATTAATTTTTTCCTTTTCTGTCCCACTTTGACTCTCCTCGATTAAACCACATGGCCTCATCTGAAACCATCAGTAAAGCCTCCTACCTCTGCCCCTCTGCTCCTTTCCTGCCTGCCTCTTGCCATTAGTCCCGTCTTCACTGTTGCCGCTTTTATCTTACTCATGTGCGAACCTGCACAAGATCCCCAAGGGCCTGTGGCACGTGGTCTAAATGCCTCAGCTGGCTTTCAGTGGCTGTCACTGCCTGGGTGCCAAACGTGGCCATTCATGTCCCCGAGCCTATCTTGGGATATGATTTTGTTTTTGGAATTCTTTCCAGGTTTAATACTGTCCCCGTTGCCTTTGTTCTGTCTTTATATTTTCTCCTCTTGTTCTCTGCCATGTTTCTTTCTCTGAAATGCACTCCGCTCACAAGAGCGCCCCCCTTTGAAATCCTAATTATGTGGAATAGGCATGGGGTAGTTGTTATGGTAAAGGGTAATGAGATATATAAGCAAATCAGCTGTACAAGATTTTTGGCAAGAGCATTTTATTTTATGCAAAATGTTTTAGATTGCCCTTTAAGTGTGTCAAGGTGAGTGCTAAGAGTTTCAATTTCCAATGTCTTGTCATCGACCACAAGCCATCCAAAAATGTACACTGCAACATCAGAACCCACAGGCCCCAGAAAATGTTTGGTTGTAAGAATCAAGGAGGATGGCAAAGGACAGAGGGAGACAGCATCCAAAAATACACATTTTTAACTTCAGTGCCTTTTTTCTCAGCTTCTTCTCAGTTTATGTTTGCCGTTGTATGCTGAGCCTAATTCTTATCCTTTTCCTTTTTTGTCTCTAGCAGATCTATTATTAATTTCCTCACTGTAAGCCTATAGCACAATTGCTGGCGGTCTATGTCATTTGAGTTTTAACTCCACGCGTCTCTGTTCTGGCTCATGTCATATGAATAAGACTTTGAACTCAACTCTGTTTTCTTAGTTTTCTAATATGATGTTAGGAGTAGATTTTATTCAATTAATAGGACTTCTGAGTTGCTAAACCAACCAAATGCACCAGTCTGTATCTTACTTGTTCTTAATGGGATTGATTTATATTTTTCAATTTATAGGCATTTAAGTGTCATATTGATAGACTATTAGTATAACATTTTTTCCTACCTATTATAGCATAATAATAATTATCAAATCCAATCACAATAAACATTACTATTCCTAACACCAGTTGTGGACCCACTTAATAGGAGAGATATTTGATATAACCAAATTACAACACAATTATAACGTTTAGATGTTTCTTTGGGATTTGTCTTACAGGGATTGATTTGTGAACAGCTCTCTCACTTTGGATAACAAACTGTATTTAAGCTTTAGAATTGCTTATCATAGTGTGTGTACAGGCACTAAAGACCTAGCAAGAGAAACACATTTGTTGTCATGTCCTACTTGGCATTTGAAAGTCATCATGAATATTTCCTTCGAGGTCTTGGCTTTTAATCCCAGATTGGCCGATGGGTTGGTATTTGTGTGCTCTTCTTTGCTAGAGGTCTCTGAGAGGACGGGTCTTAATTCTTGTAAGGCTGCATGTGGGGGGAAACAGTGGGATGAAGGGGGAAGTATGATGCGGCGCAAGGGAAGGATGAGCTGATAGAGCACAGGGAGGGGCAGAAGGAGGTTGATGTTGTGAGTGCGCAAAACACAGTGCAGTCTCGTGCTATTATTTATTAACTGTTGTATTAGTTTTTGTATGAACAACTGTAAACCTACTTTTGCCCTACCCTGTATTGGTGGCACCAAATATTAATAGATAACCATATTGCAGAATTATACTAAAGAACCATTAGCATACAGACTGAACATGGTAATAATATCCTGTCCTCTAGAGAGGCTTAAAAACAAAAGCAGCCTTTGCATAATATAAAATGCGTTTCAGTTCATTTTCAGGCTTGATTGTGCTTTTATAGTTTTTTTGCTCTTCATCTTTACTAATCACACTTCTGTTCTCTCAGCATTTGTCTTGATGATAAGGACCTGCTCATGTCAGACATGAACCCTCTCCTTTGAAGGCAAGCCACTCATGAATCTCATACATTTGATTATGGTGATTATGTATCTGCTTTTGTCCAACATTACAGACTACCTAATATCTCAACCCTGCAGCCCAATAAAGAACTTCCAAAAGAAAGTTAACTGATACCTAGTTGGGATCTGCCTAAATTGGTAGAGTGAATATTTCTATAATGATCACTGGAAGATGTGGGCTCTATGGTTGAGGTAAAGAGCTCCTGTGATCTTGTCACCGTCTACAGTCAAACTAAAAATGCATACTTGCAATTTTACTTGAAGATATGTATGGTTATGTATGTGGGTGTGTAGTGATCAGATAACTATTTTTTCTTACTGTTCTCTTTTTATGAACATATACAAAAGTAGAGATGATAGTATAGTATACTTACAAACTCATGGCTGGTATTATTATTATTATTATTATTATTAGTGGCAGTAGTAATAGTAGTAGTAGTAGTAGTAGTATTTTACCTAATGTGAAGTTTTTTGGAAGCAAATCCTAGACATCATGTTATCTCACCCATAAATATTTAAGGAGAGACCTTTAAGAGGAAAGTGTCTACACAAATGTTTTTAGTGGCCTTATTCATCATAGCCCATGGAAACAACTCAGATGTCCTTGCGAGGGTTGAGGGTTAAACTAACTGTCACAGATCCTTACGATGGAATATTACTCAGCTCTGCGAAGGAACCAACTATGGATACACTCAAAAACCTAATCTATGAATCTCTGGGTTACTGTGCTGAGTGTGAAAGGCCAATCCCAAAAGACTGCACAGTATATGATTCCATTTATTTAACACTTTTGAAAGGACAACTGCAGATTGGAGAACAGATATGTGGTTGCTAGGGGATTAGAGAGGGAAGTGGGTATGGAGGAAAGTGCTGTGTCTGACTGTAGCACTGTCAGAACCTGGGCTGGAATACTGTACTGTAGATTTATAAGATGTTACCATTGGGGAAACTGGGTGAAGGGCAGGAGGGATCTCTTAGGATTATTTTTTTGCAACTGCAGTGAATCTATTGTTATCTAAACATAAAAGTTTAATTTTTTAAAAATGTAAGGACTCAAAAATATAACCACAATTCTGTTATCACAACTAAAATTTTAAATTTCTTAATACCTTTAAATACCAATTGATATTTAAATTTTCCCAAGTGTTTCATTTTTAATACTTTGATAAGGACCCAAATAATCTTTATACATTAAAATGATTAACATCTCTTAAGACATTTTAAATCTAAGATTCTCATTTCTCTCTCTCTCTTTTTTTTTTTTTGCATGCAGTTTCTTGTTGAGAAACGAGGTTGTTTGTCCTAAAGTAATTCAGTCTGGATTTTTTTTCTAATTGTATCTCTGTGGTGTTGTTTAGTGTTTCTCCCGGTATTTTGTATAAACTGTAGTTAGATCTTGAGGCTTGACCAGATTCAGGTTTGGCTTTTTAGGAAAGAACACTCCCTAGGTTCTAGATACTTCCATCAGGAGGCACATGAAGTCTGGTTATTGCTCTTTTTGTGTGATGTTAGAAGCCATTAATGGTTACTACCCAGATTCATTAGTTCATTAGGGGGTGCAAAATGGCGATTTTCTAATTCTATCATCATTATTTATCAGCTAGACTACTTCTATAATGACACATTTTCCCTCACAGCTTAGTTACCTGAGGCATGCTTTACATAGAAAAGGCAGGATAAGTACTTGATTCTTTCTCTTTATAGTCTAGCTTTCAAGGCGAGTTGATTTTCAGCATCCTCCAATGGTGACCAAGGAGTTTTTTTTATGTATCTTTATGAAGTCATGGGTATATTGTAAATGTTTTATGCAGTTCAAGTCATTGTAGTGATTATCTTTATTGATGCTTGATTTGCCTTGTCTTGGGCCAGTGAAAGTCTCTTTACCTTGGCTCCTGAGCTATTTCGATACTACTCAAGTAGCTTTCCTGGCTTCTTGCTTTTTGGCATGACTGTTGCACATTCCTGTCCAGACTTGGGCGTCAACCATTTTCCAAGGAGGCGGGCTTCCTGTCAGAGCCCTCGCCTGGGTGCGGGAGCCAGAGAGTGGATTGGACTCTGAGGTCACTTACTAGCTGTGTGACCTTGGACATATTATGAAGACTCTCTTATTTTTCCATTAAATATACTGGTAGGATCTACAGAGCCTTGGTGGAAGACTTAGAAAAGAGGATTTTATGTAAAACTCAACCTGAATCACATCTCCTTTCAAATATATTCAAATACCTGAACTGTGCACTTTAAATTTGGAAACCAAGGCTTTTGAGAACACTGTTTTCTCACTCCGCATGCCTAGGGAAGTTTGTCTAAACACAAGTAAGTGAATGACATTGGGTGGATAAAAGTGAGAAGGAAGTCGTTGATTATTTTTTCTCGTATGATCCTAAGTAAGCACTGTGAGAGAACTGGGTCGAATATCTGTGGGGAGTGGAACAGGAGGGGCCTATGCAGTACCCGTTTTGCATATTCCGAATACTACTGATTTCCTTTCGTAGACTTTAGCATGTCTCAAACAGGCAAACTATGATCATTACTTTTAGTGAGTCTTCATTATATTTCCATGAAAAATCTCTCAAGGCAAAAAAAATCAAAACAACAAAAAAACAAAACTCTTTAGGTACTGTTCGGTGTGTAGATTGCTTTTGACTCACAGTGATACAGGAAGTCGCTGGTTAAGGATTCTTAAATAATGAAGCTTGATATGTTGCCTGGTGATTTATAATGATGGTTGATAAGCTGATGATTTAATTGAGCTTCCTCTAGTAATAATCTTCAGTGCTCGAGTGAAGTTCCAGTGATTGGCTTTCTTCTGAACTCAATCTCCCTGGAGTCCTTAGGCATCTCTTTTACACAACATCCGATAACTGACTTTTAACTGTTCCTATTTTAAATAATACAAATCAATTAAAACACACAGCTGTTTAACAAAACTTCTTGGTGTTGGTATAGGTCTCAGTGGGTATTTCCTGATGGCTCATAATGACATCAATTTAGTGCACCTGGTAGGATCTGTGTGAACTGGAAGTGGCTTAATTCTTAAATGACAGGAAAATTAAGAAGCCTTTATAGATTGCTGGTGCTGCTTCAGAAGCACTGCCAGTTCCATCGCTGGCTCTTTCACAGTCAAGTTTTATTTAAATGGTATTGCAGATCTCATGCAATTGTTTTCTCTGTAATTTGCTGCTAATTTGTTGATTCCAAGTTTCTAGGTATTTATTTTGGACACTAATAAGTCACTTAGTGGGCTGGTTTATAAATGTCAATGTATCTGTGTAGCCTATGTATAAATTTACTGTGTATACACAGTAAGTATGTATCATCTTACAGACTTCTGTAGAAATCTTCCAATGTTTTAAAAATACTCAGGGATTCCACCACACTTTCCGGTCTTAGGAGAGTGAAATATGCTTTCATTGTGGTGTCTCACCTTCTTTGGTATCTTAGGGTAATACTGGCAGTGTTATTTTTCTCTGTTTTTCTTTGTAATTATTTCTAGATTGTCAGTCTGCACATGCTGTGGGTACCTTGCATTGTCAAAGTACGTCCCTTTCCACATTCATTTTTAAAAAACTGATTCAGAAATGTCTACTTCCAGATGCTCCATTGTGCTTTTCTTGTTTGGGGGCAAAAATGCATTTTTATAAATTTTGTTTGTTCCTCAGACTTTCCTTGCATTAAGAAATATATGGCCTGGCTGGAGTAGCTCAGTGGATTGAGCGTGGGCCTGTGAACCAGAGGATCGCTGTTTAATTCCCAGTCAGGGCACAAGCCTGGGTTGCAGGCCAGTTCCTAGCAGGGGACTCATGAGAGGCAACCATATATTGATGTTTCTCTCCCTCTCTCCTTCCCTTCTCCTCTAAAGATAAGTAAATAAAATAAAATAAATATATGGAACTTCTTTTTCACTATCTCTTAAGTAATTTTTCTCAAAAATTTTTTGACTTTATACCCTGGAGTGTTTTTGGGAAGTCTTAACTTCATACTAAATGCTATTTAGACATTAAAATGGTATTACTTTCTTATCCAGCTTTTGCTTTCTAAAGTTTTCTGACCACTAATCACTAATTAAGTGTTCAAATTAATCTAAATAAAAGAGAGCATGATTTATTATTTAAGACCCATGTCTTATTAAATTAATTTCTAAGGTGTTTTGTTGTATTCCATTTTAGTGAGAATTCAAGTTATAGAGTTAAACAAGAAATTGATAAGGAGAGTGTTTTGTTGGTTGCCAGAAGGGAGGGGGCTGTGGGGGAATGGTTGAAGAGGTGAGGTGACTAAGAGGGACAAATAGGTAGTTACAGAATAGCCATGGGGATGGGAAATGGAGCAGCCAGAGAACTTACACCCGTTACCCATGGACACGAACAGTGGTGGGGGGACTGCCTGAGGGAGTGCGGGATGCTGGGTAGAGTGGGGCAAAGAGTGAAAAATCAGAACAACTGTAACAGCAGAATCAATAAAATATAATTAAAAACTTTAAAAAATGTGTTTCTTATAACTAATCAGATTATAGTAACATATTTTAATTTTACTTCTTTAAATTTAAGTTTATGTCTAGAGATAATATAAACAAGAGACTGGTAATGTTCTGTTGTATGTATATCTGGTTGAGGAGAATATTGCTTTTTCTGATAGCTTTTTACTATCAAAATTATACATGTGCCTTAAATTTATCTAGTCTTCCTTTAAAGAATCTCCCAGCATTTCATTGATCCTTGGAATTTCCATTCCTAAAAAAGGAGCAGCTTATAAA
Source organism: Carollia perspicillata (assembly GCA_004027735.1). Taxonomy (NCBI): domain Eukaryota; kingdom Metazoa; phylum Chordata; class Mammalia; order Chiroptera; family Phyllostomidae; genus Carollia; species Carollia perspicillata. Next base: position 3,569 of record PVKM010002022.1, on the reverse strand, counting down.
TGTGAAAATCAAATACCATTTAAAATATTTAATAATTAATTTTGATATTACTCATCTTAGCACATTTCATTTTGATAATTACCTACCATCAATTTTTAATTTTTAATAAACATCAAGTTTGACGAATATTTATATTCTCATTTCCAGTTTTTGAGGAAGAGGCTACTGGTGGGCGGTGAAGCAGCAGCTGGAGGCGGGGAGAGCAGCCGGGGGAGGGGGGGGCAGGGAGGAGGCCGTGGGAGAGCGGCCTCAGGTTCGCTGACCCACAGGGGATTTGAGTCCCTTGTGTGGGTAAAAGCTTCTGAAGAAAGATGCCATCTTTTAATCCTGTTTTGGCACAGCAGTTGCTGCACATACATATTCTATAGTGCACTTATTGCATCATGTTTTCCTCCCGCTTCTTACCCTCTGCTTCTCGTTTCACCTGTTGTCCTCCTAAGTCGTTTTCAACTGCTACATGCCCTGCATTGCATTTGCAGTCTGTATTTTATTGTTTAAAATTTAGCCAAAAAGAGATAATACCAAGGTATACAAAGTATTTGTGCAAGTAATTACAATTATTTTACTTCATGCTAATATTATTTTTTCAGTATATTACATTATTTTTATTTCCCTCTGTCCAATCTGAATTTCAAAAATACTTCAAGTGGTGTATGTACATACCTTAATACATATACTGTAACCATCAAAGCAAGTGAAAAAGAAGTGAACGATGTAGGGAAAAGACAGTTGTAACAGTAAACCTGGGCTAAGAAAGTTCCTGAGCTTCCCAGAACAAATAAGAGAAAGGGAAAGCTGATTAAATTCATCGCTTTCATTCTGTTATGGAGGGAGGCAAACAAGTTTCTCAGGAGGGAGCAACTTTTTTCTTATATTATATTTTAGAAAGATAATTTTACAAATACGAAAAAAATTGTCTCCTTTTGAGATACCTCTTAACTTTAGGAGGTGGTGCGGGAGGGACGTTCAGTCGTCCTTGTGTGAGAGAGTTATAGTAATGTACTGTTTGTAGGTTTACACCAAAAAAGGCCTGACTCGCAAATTAATGCTCAAACTGAGCCTGCAGATGTATTTTGAGTGTTTGGAAATTTTTCTGAATTTGAATGCCTTTAGACTGGGATGTGCTCTGTGGTTCATCCTGGTTACTTCCCCTCCCTGTTGCCTCAGTCCCTTTCTATTTCAGTCATTCATTTTTGTCTGCCTGTCTTCTGAAGGCACTGGAGTTTGCCTCTTCCTGTATTGATACAACATAGAAAGAAAGAGCTTAGAGATTCTGTGTGATTCTGAATGTTTGAATCTCAGTGTGTATCTTGGACTATCCTCAAATGAAAAGTGTTACCTGAGCTTAAATTTTCTTCAAAGATTTATTTATTCATTTAGTTAGTTAGTTTTAGAGAGGAGGAGAGGGAGGGAGAGCAGGAGGGAGATTGAGGAGAGAAGCATCAATATGTGGTTGCCTCTTGCATACCTCTTACTGGGGCCCTGGCCCACACCCCAGGCGCGTGCCCTGACTGGGAATTGAACCAGCGACCCTTTGGTTCGCAGGCCGGCACTCATTCACTGAGCAACATCAGCCAGGGCTATTTTTTTTAATAACTTATTTTTTCTGATTAAAAAGGTAATACATAGTGATATTTTAAAATAAGATACAGAATGGCATAAATAAAAAAAGCTACTCAAACATTAAAATTAATCACTGTTCACATTTCAGTGCATAGCTATCTATAATTATTTTAAATTCATATAATATATATGTATGCAATATATATATATTCACATATATGTATATGTTATATGAAAATAGACACAAACACAAATGAGATCATACTATGAACCTGGTTTTAAAAATTTACATCTTAGACAACTTTTTGTACCAGTATTTAAATACATCTAAATTTTCCTTTTGATGACTGCATAGAATTCTATCTAAGGCCATGCCATAAATGTTTTAACCAATTTTATGTTGTGAATATTGAATTCTTTTCCAATTGTTTGTGTTTTAAACAGTTCCTAAATGAACATTCTTTTTTTTTAGAGATTTTATTTATATACTTTTAGAGAGAGGGGAAGGGAGGGAAAAAGAGAGGGAGAGAAACATCACTGTGTGGTTGCCTCTCATGCGCCCCCAACTGGGGACCCAGCCCAAAACCCAGGCATGTGCCCTGACTGGGAATCAAACTGGTGACCCTTTGCTTTGTAGTCCAGTATTCAATCCACTGAGCTGCACCAGCCAGAGCTTAAATGAACATTCTTATACACATAATTTATGCAGTTGTCAGACTAGTCCTTTGGAATAAATTCTTAGAAGTGGAATTGGTGAGTCAATGAATATTCACTGTCTTTTTTAAAGTGTTTTTATTGTTTATGCTATTATAGTTGTCCCAAATTTTTGCCTCTTCGCTCCCTTCCTTAGCCTCCCCCAGTCTACAGTTAATCTCCACATCGTTATTTAAGTGGTGTATAATCATAGGTATGTCTAATCCCCTCACCTTCTTTCAACCACTCCCAACTTCTCCCTGCTCTCTTACAGCTATCAGTTTATTCCCTGTTTCTGTGCCTCTGATTCTATTTTGCCTGTTAGTTTGTTTTGTTCCTTAGATTCCAATTATAAGTGTAGACATATGGGATTTGTCTTCCACCAACTAGCTTATTTCCTTTAGCATAATAGTCTCTAGTTCTATCCATGCTATTGCAAAAGAGAAGAATTACTTCTTTTTTACTGCTGTGTAGTATTTCATCGGGTAAGTGTACCACAGCTTATTTATCTACTCATCTACTGATGGGCACTTAGGCCATTTTTAAATCTTGGCTATTGTAAATAACGCTGCAATGAACATAGGGGTGCATAGAGTCTTTTGAATTGGTGTTTCGGGATTCTTTGGATATATTCCCAGAAGTGGGATCACAGGATCAAAAGGCAGTTTCATTTTTAATTTTGTGATGAAAGTCCATACTGCTTTCCAGAGTCATTATGCTAGTCTGCATTCCCACCAACAGTGCACTAGGGTTCCTTATTCTCCACATCCTCACTGGCACTTATTATTTGTTGATTTATTAATGACAGCCATTTTGGCAGGTGGTATCTCATTGTGGTTTTAATTTGCATTTCTCGATTTCTAGTGATGTTGAGCATTTTTCATATGTCTATGGGCTATCTGTATATCTTCCTTGGAGAAATGTCTATTCAGGTCCTTTGCCCATTTTTTAATTGGGTTGTTTATCTTGCTGGTGGTGAGTCATATGAGTTCTTTATATATTGTGGAGATCAAGCCCTTGTCCAGTGTATCATTGGCAAATATGTTCTCCCATATGACTGGTTCCCTTTTCATTTTGGTGATGGTTTCTTTAGCTTTGTAGGAGCTTTTTAATTTGATGTAGTTTAATTTGTTCATTTTTTCCTTTGTTTTCCTTGCTCTAGGAGCTATATCAGCAAAAATATTTCTACTCAAGATATCTGAAATTTTACTGCCTAGGTTTTCCTCTAATTTTTAAGTTATACTTAAATATTTTCTCCATTTTGAGTTTATTCTAGTGTATGGTGTAAATTGGTGGTCTGGTTCCATTTTTTT
>PVKM010002021.1:0-69422 GCA_004027735.1 Carollia perspicillata | reverse complement strand
CAGTCGCTGCATTGTGACCACTGTATATGGGGCAAGGGTTCGAGAGGGAACAATAACACCTGCTCCACTCTCTGCCAGATTTCAGTCACTTCCACCACTTCCCCCAAGAAAACTGGGCCCTTCTGGTGCTAATTCCCATGTGGGTGGTTTGTGTAAGTTCTAGGACCCAGTGGGTCTCTCCAATGAACTCTCCTGTGAGGCTGGAAGTCTCTCCCGGTGCCTCAACCCCATAGGTGTTCTCAATTGGTGTTTTGAGGCTTTATTTCCTCTTGCTGGAACCCTGGATTGCTCAGTCTGTCTCACTCCCCAATTTTGCCTGGTTTATCTGCACACAAATGTGGGACCACCCAGTCCACCAGCCACCTTGTGCACCAAGCCCCTCCACAATCCGCCGCCTCTCTGAGTCCTCCCACTGCTGTCTTACGTGCTGGGGGTCCGCCAGCTGCTGCTTTTCGCACCCTGGGTCTGCCAGCCACCGCTTTTTTTCTTGCCACAACCCCTCTCCACCTCTCCTACCAGTCTGGATGAATGTGTCTACTTTAACTCCTTGGTTTTCGGATTTCCATACAGTTCAATTTTCTGTCAGTCCTCGTTGTTATTTTGCTTTTAAATTCTTGTTGCCCTTATTTTGGTTGTGTGAGGGGGCACAGTGTGTCTACCTATGCCTCCATCTTGGCCGGAAGTCCAGAAATGAGCACATTTTCATTGCCACTGGTGAACTACAAGCTACTTAATTATGTTTTCCTGTGGGGGAAGCAAGTTATATCAATTGTACAATAAATAGAAGCTATTGTCATTCCCAGTATATTCAACATGGCTCAGAAAGATGCAAAAATATTGGTGTACTCTAAATAGCATTTTACTTTTGTCTCCAGACATCAGCTTTTGAGGAACAGAATGGCCAGAGATAGCTTTGTTAACCGGTCATAGGGAGGGAATGTGACAAAAAGGGACAGAGTTATGGTTATAACCTAATCCACCATATGTATGCTTTTCCTTAGAGAACTATCCAGACCTCAGGAAAGAGTTAACCTGGATTATTAGATATATATTTTTTAAATTCCTTAAAACTCCTGACAGGACCTACAGTAACAAGAAAATAATGAAGCCTGCTGACATCTCTGAAAAGAAGGTGATTAATTAAAATAATTAGGCTGCACTGAATTATTAAAATATGAAGACTTCTGTAGGGATTACCAAAAAAGCCAGAACATTTTTGCAGTTCAAAAATTAAAACCATATTCTGGTTCATTAGCTGAGATGGGAACTCACACATTTTAGCCTACAATCTTATTCACAGATGCGTATAAGTGTCTAATATTTCACACCTTTGTAATGGCTCTTGTAAAAATAAAAAAGAAGGAAAGAAAAAGCAACAATCTGACTTCAATTATTTTATTATCTATAGGACAAAGGAGATCTTTAAAAGAATGGCAATGAGCCTTTCTGGTTTACTTTGGAAATGCTCCCAGGCTTTAACACTCCAGGTGTACTGCGGCCTGTGACTAGAGTCAGACTAGTGACAGTGAAGGGCAAAGAGACACCTCTTAGCACACTCCTCATCTGTGTCCTCAAAGCACTTGCTGTCGCTTTCCTTCCCACTTAATCAAATCAAACTCCTTGGCCTGACTTTAAAATCTCTCACCATGCTGTTGCTTCCCACCTGTCCCCATTCTATGAAACCTACTCCTAGTCAGTTAAGCGATCCCACTATCTTGTTCTAAACTATATTCATTCTTACCCCCAAACCCCCAGTCCATCGTCCCCTTCCTGGAATGTCCTCTCGTGCTCTCTGAACTTAGTCTCCCCATCTCTCAAAACCCAGCCTTGGGTCCACTTCTCCACAAAGCCTTCTGCTCTCTCCTCCCAGGTAGTCACACTCAGGACCTGGGATGCTTATGCTTCTAATTGTGTATTTGATCACGTCACTCCCCCTGCCTTTAAACCTCCAGCTGGGCCCTCTGCATTTAGAACAAATGTTCAGATGTATTAACCTGCTATTCGCTGCCCTCTGGAATCGGGCCTGGCCTTTTTCTCCAGCCAGGGGTTAACAGTGCCCACTGCAGAACGCAGTGGGCTGATGAGAGCCCAGATCTGCAATATTCTGGTGTGGCTTTTGGCAATTGCTTCACTTTGTTGCCCCTCAATTTCAACAAGGAGTATTAAGGGGATTAAATGAGTTAATATATGTGAGGCACTTAGAATTGAGCCTAGAATACACTTGGTGCTCAGTAAGTGTTTCTTATTACAATTATCATTAATATATTTTTCCTGATCACAAACCCTGCCCTCCAGCAAACTACTTACTATGCTACTCTGGTTTTCTACCAACATGGGTTGTTCATAAAGTCTATCTATCAAACCCACTAGTCCCAAAGCCCCATTCTAATACCACATTCTCCAAAATCCTGTCCTGTATTCAGCATTGCAAATCTAAACAGTCCCCCAATTTTACCTCTCTGATATTACATAGTATCATCTGTTTCCTGACACAGTTTTACACAATAATTAAGAGCAGGGGCTATATCTGTCCTTAAATCCACCCCCCAATTGTAGCAGAAACTTTAGTGCTTATCAAATATTTAATTTGTTCTGTATTTTCTAGTCTCTATTGTACAACCTTTAGGGTTATATGACTAGTTTAGGTCAACAGACTATAAGCAGAAGTGATAGATGTTGCTTCTGTGCTAAGGGTTGAAAACCAGTATACCTCATCCATCTTTCTCTTCCCTTCCTTTGAAACCTCTGAGATCACATGTCTCTAGAAAATGCATCTACAAGATGGCACTCTTCCATTAGTATAGGTCCCCAAAAAAGACAATTCCTGACAACCCTTACTGGATGAGTTGCCTGAGCAAGAAATAAACCTATGTGGTGTTAAAGCTCACAAATGTGGAGACCGTTGTTACTTCAGCATAGCCTAGCTTACCCTATTATTCCACCCCATCTTTTTTAAAAGTATTTATTGACTATGCTATTACAGGTTTCTCAATTTTTCCCTTTTATCTCCCCTCTGCCCTGCATCCCCAACCCTCTTGCATTCCCCACCCCCCTCGTTCATGTCCATGGATTATACATATAAGTTCTTCGATTTCTCTGTTACCTATACTATTCTTAACCTCTCCCGTCTATTTTATGCCTACCAATTATGCTTCTTATTCCCTGTACCTTCCCCCCTTATTCTTCCCCTTCCCTTCCCCACTGAAAACCCTCCATGTGATGTCCATTTCTCTGATTCTGTTCCTGTTCTAGTCATTTGCTTAGTTTTTTTCTTTTTTTTTTTTAGTCTCAGTTGTTGATAGTTATGAGTTTATTGTCATTTCACTATTTGTATTTTTTATCTTCTTCTACTTCTTAGATAAGTCCCTTTAATATCTCATATAATAATGGCTTGGTGATGGTGAACTCCTTTAACTTGACTTTCTCTGGGAAGTACTTCATCTGCCCTTCCATTCTAAATGAAAGCTTTGCTGGATAGAGTAATCTTGGATGTAGATCCTTGCCTTTCATGACTTCAAATACTACCTTCCAGTCCTCCTGCCTGCAAAGTTTCTTTTTTGTAGGTAATTCTCCTTTCCTCCTGCTGTTTTTAAGATTCTCTCCTTATCTTTAGTCTTAGGTAACTTAATGATGATGTGCCTTAGAGTGTTCCTCTTTGGGTCCAACTTCTTTGGGACTCTCTGGTCTTCCTAGACTTCCTGAAAGTCTATTTCCTTCATTAGATTGGGGAAGTTTTCTTTCATTATTTGTTCAAATAAGTTTTCAACTTCTTGCTCTTGTTCTTCTCCTTCTGGCACCCCTATAATTCGAATGTTGGAATGTTAGAAGTTGCCCCAGAGGTTCCTAAGTGTCTCTTCAGTTTTTTGACTTCTTGTTTCTTCATTCTGTTTTGTTGGATGTTTATTTCTTCCTTTTGTTCCAAATTGTTGATTTGAGTCCCGGTGTCCTTCCTGTCACTGTTTGTTCCCTGAATATTTTGCTTTATTTCACTTTGGGTAGCCTTCATTTGTTCCTTCATTTAAAAAAAAATATTTTGTTTATTTATCTTTAGAGGGGAAGGAAAGGAGAGAGGGAGAGAAATATCAATGTATGGTTGCTTACTGTGCATCCCCTGCTGGGAACTGGCCTGCAACCCAGGCATGTGCCCTGGCTGGGAATTGAACCTCAGTCTTCTGGTTCACAGGCTCGCGCTCAGTCCACTGAGCTACACCAGCCAGGGCTGTTCCTTCATTTTGTGACCAAGCTCAATCAGTTCTGTGAGCATCATGATTACCAGGGTTTTGAATTCTCCATCAGATAGATTGGCTGTCTCCCTATCGTTTAGCTCTTTCTCTGGAGCTTTGATCTGCTCTTTCATTTGGGCCATATTTCTTTGTCTCAGGGCACCTGTCAAGTTGTAAGGGGGCGGGGCCTTAGGTATTCACCAGGACAGGGCAAAGCTCTTTGCTGCATTATGTCACTGTCTGTGGGAGAGGGGTCAGAGAGAGAACAATGAAGCCCACTTGCCCTGCTCTAGTCCCACTTTCCAATGAACTCTAGTGTGAGACTGGGAGTTTCTCCTGCCATCGCAACTCCCACCATAGTTTACAGCCAGCTTTGAGTCTCAGTTTCCCGTTCAGCCAGCCGCACCGCATGGTCTGCCTCCCTGCCGCGGTTATCCTCTGCCTGCCTGGGTGCCTGTCTCCTTCCTAGTGGTCTAGTTGAATGTTTCCTTATTTCCTTTACTGTCAGAGTTCCATGCAGTTTGATTTTCTGATACTTCTGGTTGTTTCTTGATTTTAGATTGGTTGTTATCCTCCTTTTGGTTGTGCAAGGGAGCAAAAAAGGGTTTCTACCTACACCTCCATCTTGGCCAGAACTCTCCATCCCATCTTTTTTAACACTTGATGTGGGAAATGTGGCACATAGGAGGTATTTAATATTCAATGTTGAATGAATAATATTGAAAAATATTATTTTTATAAATGTGTCTAAGAGTTTAATGTTGCTCAGCCCAACTCCTAACATTTTATTTTGACTCCTCATCTAGAATTCACACCCTCTATGGGTTTTCTGGGCTAGTCAGAGGTCCCAGCACAGCACCGGCCCTGGTAGTTAATATAGGGTCAGCCTCAGTGCAGGAGTGCACCAGAATCCACTCCATCAGAGACTGTAGTTTGGTAGTAAGAGCCCCAATAATGGCCAATTCCTCCAGAGTTACTGCTGCCTCTGTCCCCTGTAGGGGTATAGGGAATGATGCCTGCACTTGCAGTGGCTGTCCCAGCTCCAGAGAGCCTAGTTTGTCAGCTGAGATAGAGGACAAACGAGATAAAACTGTCAACATTTTTTTAACCTGCACCTGATTAGTCAGGATTTTGTTAGGGCTTTTGCTAAGTGATTTATAGTATAAACATTCATTTTCTAAACATGAAAGCAAAACAAATGTATTTCTGAAAAGTTCTCCTTGTTTCCCCTTCTTTGCTAACTGTAAGGATTCTGATATACATCAGAAGGGTAGAAATCTAGCTGAGCCTCTGTAACAAGGCAGTTTTCTGCCATCTTCATCTCAGAAGAGTGAACCAGGAACCACATGTGATTCTTCCAGCCCTCAAAGAACTGCTGCCTGTGGTGGGAATCTGAAGAGCCAGGTTCAAGTTCCAGACACACCCACTGGGTAATTCATCCATCTGTGTCTTTCTTCCACTTGGAAAAAAAAAGCTGAACTTCTTTAGAGGCAGGAGAGTCAAGAATGGACATCATCTCAGTGCAGACTAAACTCGGTTCCTTTCCCAGATGTTAGAACTTTACACAGAGCATCCTGGAGTCAGTGTCACCATCATCCTGACTTAGACAGTCCACTCACAGTAGTGTGTGTCACCAGTCTCAGACATCTCTCAGCTGCCCTCTCAATTTCTTTTATCCTGTGCCAGCTACTCTCGGAACCTCTAAACGCCACTTTGTCCTGGGGGGCATTGCCCCTGAGTAGACAGATCCAGCTCAGAGCTGCCAGAGCTGCCAGAACCACCAGGATAGCAGGCTGCTCTGAACCCCTAAATGTGAGAGTTCAGGATGTGTCAGAGGAGGACAGTTGGCTGAAGGCAACCCAAAGCAACCTCAGCCAGGAAAAGTGGTCTCAGCAGGTCACTGCTTAAAATGCAACAGGAAAGCAAAGCTGGTCTCTTGAGCCAGGTCAGAGTGCTGGCCAGTAATTAAGAGGTAAGTAACACTGGAGCCAGTGGGCAGGGAATTAGCTAAGCAGATGGTGCAGGTGGAAGTGCAGTTGCTCTCCAGCCAAGTGCTCTCATGCACAAGTGACACCGTTGGTTCAGGGTCCTACCGAGGCTCCAGCTCTTTGACACAGTGACACAGTTTTCTTGCCTCCTACTGTATGAGGACAGATTGCACCACACCCACCCTATACCTCCCCCAAAGCATGTTAGAGACAATGAGAACTCAGCCTTAGAAATCTCTGCTTTGGGGACACTGGATTCTCCTGTTTGGTTTTTGAGATTTTCTTCCCCATTCATTAGATAGTGAGCAAATACTGATTATGTGCCTGACTTTGTGCTATGCCCTGTTGATTCTAAAATTAAAAAGATATAATTCCTACACTCAAGAAGTCCAGTCTAGTCACAGAGACAGACAAGTAAATAAGTACATTACGGTGATAAAGTTTCTGGGACAGAAACTTTACATGGCTGCCCACTGATTTTCTCTGAACACTGTCTTCTCTGAGCTCACCTTGTAGTTCTCCAGAATTGGTGGCTTCTCCTCTTCAGTCTCTGTTGTTTGATCCTCATCTTCCATTTATCTACACTTCAGAGAGTTCCAGACTCCCTCCCTGGACCTTGCTTCCTCTGCTTGATATTTAACCTGGTGCTTTTGATACCATTTACACAAAACTATATTTTCAGGGATCATTTCTATAGTTCGTTAATACCATTTACACACTGATGATACCCAAATTTATATCCCCAGCCTCAGTTTCTCCCCTAAGCTCTCTTTCATATACACAACTGCTCACTGGCACCTGTGACTGGATGCCTACCAGACATGTCAGGCTTACTTATTATTACCCATTGATGTTTCCTCTCCCCCAAGTCTCCTTCCGCCTCCACCACTCAATCATCACTCTGCTAGGGCACGGCAGGACGTCCACCTATTGCTCAAATAGGAAACGCAAGAGTTAGCTTTGCCTCTGCCCCTACTCTCATGTTCTTCATCCAGTCTGTCAACAGACCCAGAATAAAATCCAGAATCTTCTGCTTCTCACCACTACTGCTCGAACTCTCGTAGTGGTTGTGGACCCCGAATATGCACATGTACACCCTTTTCCATATAATTCAGAGGCTTACCAGGGGAGGGGGTGGTCAACAGATTCCAGGTTAAGAACCCGGGTCATTGGCTGCTGCTGTAAATGAGTACTTAGATCTGCTTAACAATTTTAGATGTTAAGCTACTTAGGGACAGGAATCCTTCCTGTAATTAACTCAATAGGGCACATGGCACAGTGCCTCATACAGCTAATCTTTCCATTAAGTCTTTTTGAATATATGAAAAAATTAACCATTCACCCAATATTTGTTGAACACATAGCATGTGCAGTCCTTATGCTGGTCATCATGGAGAACACAAAGGTTTAGGGAAAACATATGGAGAAAGTGCATCAAGAACTCAGTAAATGGCATGGACAGAAAGGAGAAGCCAGTTCTAGCTTAAGGTCCAGCATTAGCAAAGAGGCAGGGGTGGAACAGCACAAGATGGGCTTGCTGAAAAGTAAGGCCACCCCACCTGGCTAGAGGGGATCTGATCTCACGGGGGCGCAGTAAGCCCATGGTTGGGAGGTGAAGAGCAGGGGAAAATTGCCCGGGAGCTAGGAGTTTCATGTGGCAGAGGTGGCAGGAAGGGTAGTTTGGCACTATTCAAAAATCATCACATCATTGAAAGGTGTCTGGTAGGCTCCTTTGTTGCCTGATTTTCCTGTTGGAAGAAACAATATGGGTTAGGTCAAACACCTTAGAGCAGGGCTGTCAAACTCATTTCCACAGGGGGCCTCATTGGCCTTGCGGTTGCTTTCAAAGGGCCAAATGTAATTTTAGGACTATATAAATGTAACTACTCCTTAACTGTTAAGGAGTTGAAATTACATTCAGCCCTTTGAAAGCGACCTCAGCACTGATGTGGCCCCTGGTGAAAATGAGTTTGACACCCCTGACATACAGTGTACTGCAGCACTGGGGTACTTACAGAAGACTTTGGGGTATTAATGGGGTGCATTGGAGCATTAGGGTACTCACAGAGGGCTCTGGGGAAGAGGGGAACTTCAGTGGGTCCAAGTGAGCATTAGGTACTGATGGAGAGCACAGGGGCACTTACAGAGGGCACTGGGGTACCGGGGTCGTGACAGAGGGCACCAGGCACTGGAGATGTTAGGCTGCATTGTGAGTGTTTAATGGGTGTGCTCCATGGCCTGCTGGTGGCACTGCAAGCCCTCTGACAGTGCCTGTATATCACTGCTGTCATCACTGCAGCAGCTAAGAGCTTACAGAACACGTTAACATGCACTGTTTTACTTAATTCCTAAAACCTTCCAATGAAAGAGCTGTTATTCTATCTACATTCTGCAATGTGGAAATTCAGATCTAAAGTAAGGAGGAGAGAGGGAACTTGGGTTAGTAACTACCAAGTGCCAGGGCTTGTCAAACATATTTGACTCATTCTTTACTGAAATACTACAAAATAATATGGATATTCCTGAGGTTCAAAAGAGTCAAATAACTTATTATTATTATCAGCAATCCATATTGCAATCAGTCTTTGAAGATGGGCTGCCCCCTTACCATTAGCAATAGATGCAGTGCTAGACATCTAGCAGATGTGTAACAAATAAACCTGAATCGGTGGGTTAATGGACAGCAGGATAGACAATGGGAAGAAGCGGTTGTGAGGTTCCCCTTCATGATGACAGAAAACACAGAGCTTTCTAGAGTCACAGTAAGTCAAGAAAAGGCCCTTGCAGAAAAGAACTCTGGGAACTGTGAGCAAAATCAATTTCAAACTTACCTCTCCGACTCATCCAGGGGTGACCGAGTTCCCACAAATAAAGCTTACTTAGCATTTTCCTTTATAGCTGCTTTTAAAATCCTGCCTGTCCATCTCTCTTTTAGTAAGTCTTGACCCAGTGCCCACAGTTCCAGCTCTGTTCTCAAGGCTACAAATACTTGGCACCAAAGTCAAGGAAAGAGAAATGTCCCAGATAATGAAAGCATACCATTTAGAACCTTCTTATCACCTTTGCTTTGACTGGCAGGTAGAAGACTGGCTGTTTCTAAAGCCAGAGAATCGGGGACAATATGTATAAAGGAGTGGGTCCTGGGAAATTGTATTTAAACCGGATCACTTTTTGCATAACAACTTTCCTTTGAGACACTGAACTGAACATGATCTCTTAAGCTTCACCTATGCTTTTTTTTCTTGGGATCTCCCTGCTCTATACCAGTTTATCTCATAGAATCTGAGGATGAAATCAATTCTGTGGTCCTGCAAAAAGTTGGGGAGAAATGGGTCATAAATCTAGAGATACTTGAGGAGCAGGTCAATGTCTAATATATGATATTGTGCACCCAAAGCACCTGGTACAGTGTCTTACTCATGAGAGTTGTTCAATAAATAACCATTGAATCTCATGAAAGTTGAAGAGGCGGAAGTAAGAGGTGAGAGACCTTCTCTATCACAGGGTCAAGTTCCTAAGCTAAAGCAGGTGTCCAGGTGTTCATCAGTGGTCAGTAGCATCAGTCACCAGAGCCACTTCAAGATGTGGGATTTAAGCTGCCGTTTGACTTATCATGAAGCTTCTATTTTCTACAAGAATTCTGCAAACATGGTCAGCTTGGTCCTAAATTATGAAAGCAACTGAAGACTCATTTCCTGTCCTTCACAGGAGGAGGGTGGGGAGGATACTGCCAGGACAAAACACACAAGCCAACACAATTACCCACCATCTGTTACACGGACTGAGGGCAGTTACTTAGTGATCAGAACAGACCCCATGGCTCCTGGCCTGGGATCCTCATGGAAACTGCTCTGTGCTCTGACATTGGCTCCTGTGAGTCCCTGCATACGGTGTACTTGGGGTGAAACAGAGATGAAACGGCCATGCCCCAGAGACTTGATGACACTGCGTTTCCCATGCAGACTGGACAGGAATCCTGCTCTGGCTAAATTTTTATTTCATGTTTGCTGACTATTTGGTGGATCTGCTAGTGAGAAGGGCCAAATGTAGGAGCAAAGTCTGATTAATATGGCTCATGAGTCAACTCCTTTCCCAAGCTCTATGTTGATACATTTGAAATCCCACTGTGATTTCAAAGGCAGAGTTGATCTCTTACATGGATTATAAAAAAAAAAAAAAAACTTCCCAGAGGAGCATCACTAGAGACTCCCATTGTTTTAAATAGCAGTACTTAACACTCACACTAATGCAAATAAACACAGAGATGAAATTTCAATAAGGTAGACTTTCTGTGTATTTGTTTCTACACAAATAGTTCTCAGTTACACACTCAAATAAAGGGCAGAAATCTAAATGGATGCCAATGAAAAGATACTTCCCTTTCTGCCTATTTATTTGCCTATTCATTCCTTCAATAAACATTTATTGAGCATTTACTAAGTACCAGGTAGTGTTCTAAGTCCTGGAGATTCTAAGCTGACCAAGACATTTAGTACGAGAAATGGACAAAGAGCACACCCACAGTGTACATGGTAAGTACCATACACAATAAAGACACACAGATCTGTTCTGAGAACATGGAAGAGGAATGCTTATGGCCCCTTCACTGGTGAAGCCCCCTGACCCTCATCCAGCTGAGGCAGGTCCCGGCATGGCTGGGCAGCAGCCAGGCCACTTTCCTCAACCCTGATCCACACAGCCAGCAAACCAGCTAACGTGAAGAAACCAAGGAACCCTGAGAGCATCAGTTGGTCGCCCTAAAGAGCAGACTCTGAGGCAAGTATGAAAAGCTTATTGTGGAGCCAAAGGAAATGCAAAAAGGATAAGCATAAGGAGCAGTGAGTTAATTCTAGAGACAGTAGTCAGACCAGCTATTGTCAAAGTTGGCCTTACATGCTCCCCACAACATGGGGAGTGAGTGTGAGTTTCAGTAACAGGAACGGAAAAGGCCAGAGTGACTCATTCTATCTGTAGAGGTTGGGGAAACCTTTAGGGAGGAGTCGTGTATGCTGGTTCTGAGGAATCAGTAGGAGTTGGCCATAGAAAATTCACTAATTAGACAACTGAGTGTTGACAGTTATATAGCAAACAGTTGTGCATGCAGAATGAATTACATGTTTGGTTTCTCTCTTCTTGAAAGATCAGAGTTCGATTTTTTTCCTTTGACATTCAAGGCCCCCCATCAGAAAATTAATACTTAAATCTCAGAGAACCCCTTCATACACCTTCTATTTTCCAGTCACAGTGGACTAATCTTTGCCTCCAAACAACTTCAGGCTCCGTAACTGTACTCCTGTTGTCCCCTTGGCCTGAAACCTGCCACCTTGCCCTTTCCCACGGAAAGCACACACATCTTTCTTGCCTCCCTCACTCAAAGACGGTGACGCCTGGGGAGACCGCCCTCCTCCGTCCACGTCCGCCGCCCACACCCTGGGGGAAATGGGCCATTCTTTATTCTGGGCTCCCAAAGATGACTACTTACCCACTCATGGGCCACCCATTCTCTCCCATAATGACCCACAGGTCCTTCTGCCATGAATAATCCCTAAGGAAATAGTAAGTTCACTGAGGACAGAACTTCTTTTTGCCTTGCTTTTTTATTTTCAAATTTTTTCATCTACAGAAAAGTTGAACTACTAGACAATGAACACCCAAAACATGCCATCCTTTGTTGCTGCCTGGCTTACTGATGCAGTCTGCCCAAGAGGCTGCACTTCTTGTGTTGCCCACAAGAGGGCGTCAGCATAATTGCGGTCAGAGCGCCAGCATTGCATGCGTAGAGCAGGGGAACCAGCTGTCAATCAAGGTACTGATCACACGCTGATCAGGCACCTAACTGACCAATCACTAACAAGATCATGCACTGATCATGCACTGATCATGCACCCAACTGACCTATCACTAACAAGAGCACGCGGTGATCATGCACCAGGGCAACCTATCAGGGTTACTTTCACTTTCCCGTTCCTATATAACCCCCCGCGCTTAAAATAAAACCTTGCAGTTTGAACAGAATCCAGTCTTACTGCCTTCTTCGCGCCTCTTGTTCCCACCCCTTTCATCCATTTCAGGTAGACTCGGGACCCCGTTGATTGCTCCGCGGGCCGGAGCAATCCTTGATCCACCAATTGCTAACACTCTGGCACATTGCCTTTTTTGGTTTCCTTAATCATTTAAAGGTAATTTGCAAACATGACACTCATCACTAAATACATCAGCGTGTCTGATGACAAGGACTCTGTCCTATAAAACCACAGCACTATTATGGTTTTGTGTAGTCTACATTCAGATTTTCCTAGTTGTCTCAGGAATGTATTTTACAGGTTTTCCCCCCTTGGAGATTGGATCCTATCAAGGCTCACACAAGCATTTAGTTATAATGCTTCTTTAGTGCCTTTGAATCTGGAAGATTTTTCCCTGGGTATGAGAATTTCCTACTAATTTTTAGAATTTGGTAGGTACTTATTGTTTAATAATGGAGGAAATGGATGGATGAATGGACAAAAGAACCCCTGGGTACTTCCTCCGAGAAGATACCAAATTCTGCCTGAGGGACTGACAGCAACTGTCCTTCCTGGGATCGCCAAGCACTGAGTTGAGGACTGAGTCACTGCCTTTCTGGAGCTGCTCGTCTCCCGACCACCACTTAACAGTCATGAGCTAGTCCTTAGGCCACGGGGAAAACAGCTCAAGAGTGACTTTGAGAGAGAAGATAATCTAGTCCCTCTCATTTGGCTGAAGGTAGGGGGGTCAGAACTAGAAGAGATCTCAGAAATCATGTCCACCTCCCTGGCTTTTCAGGGCAGAGACTCAGGCCTAAAGCTAAGATGGCTCCTTCGAGGTTCCCATATAGGGAACATTTGTTCCTGACTCCCTATTCAGCTTCCTTTCAATTTTATCTAGCCTCCACAGCAATATCTTTGTCTCTCTTGTTCCCAGTGAATCAACCTTTAAGTATCAAAGATCTTAACGTGTTCTATACAAACCTATTCTCAGACACCTGATCTCACAAGAACAGGCCAGTGACTCCTCCTTCCCTGCGCAGGGGGAGCTAGTTTCGAAGGTGCTCGTTGCCCCCAGTGGGGCACCTAAGCAGTCACAGCAAAGGGTGGCGAGAATAAAGCCCCCAAGCTCACCAGGCAGGAGGTAGATGCCTCCATGCTCCCTCCGCCTCTGCTATCCTCTGTACCCTGACCTTGTCACTGAACTTGTGACAAGTTCACAAGTTCCCTCCCTCATCCGTGAAAGCAGATGGCTCCTTCCCTCATCCCTCCCTCCCTCATCCGTGAAAGGAGATCATTGCAGAGCAGTTATTGCCATGATGACCGTTTACAAGTGCACATCTCTTTTGGAAATAAAAGTGATAAATGAGAAAGAAATCGGGTGAAAAGTGATACTCATTTCTAACTGTCTGAGTATAAGAATTTTTTTAAGCCCTGATGGTCCTGGTTGGACCATCATGCCATACACCAAAAGGCTGTAGGTCTGACCCCCAGTCTGGGCACATACAGGAGGCAACAGATCAATGTTTCTCACTCATATTGATGTCTCTCTCTGTCTCTCTCTCTGCTTCTCTCTCTCACTCCCCCATCCCCTTCCTCTCTCTAAAAAAGCAATAAACATATCCTCAGGTGAGGGATTTTTTTGAATTGTGAAAGAATTTCACTCAGCATAATGCTCTCCAGTTCTACCCATGCTGTTGCAAAAGGTAGGAGCTCCTTCTTTCTTTCTGCTGCACAGAATTCCATTGTGTAAATGTACCACAGTTTTTTGATCCACTCATTTACTGACGGGCACTTAGGCTGTTTCCAGCCTTGGTTATTGTAAATGGCGCTGCTATGAACATTATTTAAAACAGCAACACTGAAAATTCCTCAGGAAACTTTTGTTCTTTCCAAACCCCTTGTAGACAAAGCAGCAGCACGGGTTTGCATCGGAGAGTTGCAGCAGACAGAGAAAAGTGATGGGAGTTAAAGAGGTGACTGGCTCAGCCACCGATGGCTTAAGGGCTGAGGAAAAGCCTGAGTTGTCACTGAGGAGCCAGAGGTTTTATAATTGAACTTGTCTGGCCTTGGCCAAACCCCTCAACTCTTAGGAATGTCATCTATAAAACAAGGGAAGTTGGGATGGAACCACAGTAACTATATTGCAACCATCTGATGGGAGTGGGGGAACAGTGATTTAAAATTATGATGACAAGCCACCACCCCATTTCCGTTCTGATTTCAGCAGCTCTGGGGTAGGGTCCACGTGATTCTCACATACTCAGGGCTGAACCTCTGTATTACTGAGGCTATAACCTCCAAAGCTGGTTCTCAAAGGGAATAATGTCAGGGTGACCATAGAAAGGAATACTGGGATTCTTCATGTTCAGAGACCATGGTAAGGCCTGTGTCCGCTTGTCTGCCTGACCTGATTATTGCCCCAAGCTGAGCAGCCCTTGGGATCAGTGCTGCTCTGTACACAATCAGCATTTCCCCAGCAACCTGGATTGCTGAGGAAAACTGTATTTTTCAAGCTGAAAGGAAAATAACAGGAATCTTGGATCTTCATTGTCCTGGAGGTGTTTGCCAGCTGCATGGAAGTCCTGTCACCTGTCCCATGTCCAATCCAGGTAGTGGTGGGCCCTGAGAGCAGGCAGGGTGGGAGAGAGTTCCCAGCTACCTCTGACAAGATAGTTGATCAGTCCCCTGCCTGCCTGACCCCAGCACTGGCTCCCGACACCCAGGACTTGAAGCACCTGCCAGGTGGGCACTGGCTTTTGATCAGTACCATGTCAAGCCAGAGACCTGCAGGGAAACAGCCAGTCTGCCTTTCGTGGGCCAGCAAAAATCTCTCTACAACCTTGAGGAAGGTACTTAAAGAGTTTGAGCACAAATGTAAAAGTGGGGTGAGGTGGGGGTGGGGGAACTGCATGACAGTGGCTGCCTCCAGCTGCCAGGTCACTCCATCTCAGCTGAGGGAAACTAGCCACTCCCATCCTTGTGTGGTGACAGGAGCAGGATTCCTGGGCTGCCTGGGCACAGTTTGCTCCTCTGCCCCAGGGCTTGGGGGAGTCCTTCAGCTGAAGCAGATACGTCTGTAAAGTCTGTGAGATCACAGACCCCCAGACCAGGCCTCAAGCTTCCCGGGTGTGGGCACCAGGCTGTTCACAAGGCCCTCGAGGACCCCAGCAGGGCCACGTGTCAGACGGCTTCGAGAGGGCTCCATCTGCTGAGTGGGTCACCCAGGGCCTTCAGCTGGTGTCCTTAGGAAGCCCAGTCTACACCCTGAGCATGGAGAATCCAGGCACCCTCAAAGCTACGAGTGAAAATAGACCCCTCCCCCAGCCCCCATCCCGAGCAGCCAGGCCAAGTGCAAACCCAGGCTCAGACCCAGACACAGAGCGTGGGCTTTGTGTCTGACAACAGCAGCTATGAGACTTCGAAGGGAGGGCTCTTCTCTCACAAAACCAAGTGCCTACCAGGTTTGCTTATTTGCTCTGACCTTCAAAGAGCCCAGAGGTCCCCTCCTAGTTCAACAAATAAATCCCGTTTCCCTCTTAGCAGGTTCCAGCCCACAAAGTTCTATTGTTACGACCGCCCCTGAATTTCCCCTGTTGGCTCCCTCTCCAGCACCCCATCCCCACACTGGCTCACCTTTCCTTAGTTTAGGGGATAAATCAACCTCCCTTTTTAAAAAAATTCTTTCAAAAGAGAAAAGAATGTTGACACCCTTGAAGCATGCCTCTGATGTCTGGTTAGACTACAGACGGCTGTGTTTGGACGTGTGCTGACGCAATCGGGCAGATTGGGTTAAACCAAATATTACAATTGCAAGAATTCATCTGGAACTAATAATTTTGAGGCCACCGAAAGTAAAAGGGCCCTGCTTTGGGGCTGGCCAGAGGCAGAAGCCATCCCCGGCCAATGCTGCCACCTGCCGTGGGCGCAGGGAGCAGGACGCACCTCCCAGCTTTCCTGTTGTTGAGGACACGCTGCCTCCCACGCAGCACCTTCCCCAGCCGGCCAGACCAGGGCTATTTTAAAAAGCCAGCGCCTCTCCCCATCACTTGGTGTAAAGATAGCTAGTCTGGCTGCCCCGGCTGTTCTTAAAACAAAAAAAAAAATCCCCGCCAACCTCCCAATTATAGAGCTGGGGCTGGCTACAAAGGCAGCTGCAGTTGGAGCTCCATTAAACGTGTCCCTTGGACTAAACAGATCATGTGTCAGTGGTTCACGGAGGAGGAAGGCTCGTTTAAGCAAGAATTTTTATTTTGCAGGGGATGAAGGAAATGCACAACTCTGGGTTATGTCTGCACACTGCTGAACTGCAAGTCACATGCCAGACCCAGAAATGATGAAAACATCTGTTTTCGCTTTAGCCCAGCAAGGCTCTGGCGGTGGAGCGGGCGGGGGAAGTGGCGGCTGGCCGCGCTCTCCATCGCCATCTGCTGGGGCGGGTGTGGAAACGGGTGCGTCCAGAGCACAATGCAGGTTGCCGCGCACCCCGGTGAGGGGGAGATCCACAGGTGGGGGTCTCCGCCCCGGCGGTCACCTTCCCGAGAAGACAGCCCTGGTTTTGCCCTGGAGACTGTGCAAGTTTGCCCTCTTTCGGAGTGTTCATAACAAAGACCTCTGTCCCTGGGGACTGCTCTGGGGCAAAGGAGGAGGAGAGACAAGCAGCAAATGAATGCCCAGGTTGTGAAGGAAGGAGGTGAAGGGGGAGGGGAACAGCTTATTGGAGGTTTGCAGACAGTAAAATGTGCTGTTCCTTCTGGCTGAAATCTACCAGAACAAAGGAAGCGCACGGCCTCCAGGAATACTCCCAGCTGCCCTCCCCCAGCTGTTCTCGCCTGCTAAAGCGGCTTTTACTCCGCGTGTCTGAGAATGCTCCAGCTTTCACGGAGACCATTTCGGTCAGGCCAGGCTTGACCAGCCCTTTCATGTGAAATCCACCCGCCTCGCGTGAATGGGGCGCTGGGGTGGGGCTCTAAAGAGGAGCCCCGCCGACAGCCAAGCCACGGCACTCTCCAATATTCCGCAAATATGTACTGCCTGCCTGCTAGGTGCCCAGCACTCACTCAACACAACTATTTGTTAAAAAACAATACACACACGTCAGAGGGAGATGCATGTTTAATGTCAGGTGAGTGTTCAAAACTATGACAGCTGTGAGTACAGAGGCAGGAGAGGATTCCCGACCCTGATTTGACTTCTTGTCAGTGTTTAGGGGCAATTCTGCTCAGTCTGATTCTCCTGATTGCCCCTTGTAGAGCCTAATTCCCTAAGTAACTGGTTTCTGCCTGCCTGCATTAGCCTTGACCTTCATCCCCCCAGCCTTAAAATTAAATGCTTCTATGCACTTCCTAGGGATCTCATTTTGAGAAGATATTACTGCTAAGGGGACCACCCAGACTGCGTCCTACTGCCTACAGTGGGACCTGCGGGTGGGCCCTAGACTCACACCCAGGCATCATCCCTGGGCCAGAATCAAAATGCTGAGCTACGACCACAACAACAGTGCTCCCCACAACCCTGCAGTATGCGGGGGATTCATGTGAAAGAGAACGAACTTTGGTCAAATAAAAAGATCCAGCCCTGCAGGCCTTGTCAAGGCCCCCTTGACCCTGTACACTCATCTGCTGACTCACCCTCTCTGCTGCCCACTTTTGAGGGTTCCAGGAAAACAAAGTCTGCTAACACAGTCCCAAGTTAATCCGTCTGCCAACTCTACCTATAACTCCCAAGTTCAAAGGGAAACTGAATTTCTCTGTTGGTGCCCGATCCATTCATTCTTCTGCGTCACCTCTAAATCAATATAGAAAGAGATGCCCTCTACATGGGTCTGAGAACAATAGAGGATGAGTCAGAAAATGGTTTATTCCCATTTTAGAGCTGGACAAATAGAGTTGGTAAGAATCAGCTCAGTCCTCTCAGATCTTGCCAAACATAAGCTATATGCCCAGTGGCCACATGTTTTCATAGGACCCAAGTTCTTACATTTTTAGGGCCCAAACTAATCCTCAATGCTGCTACAAGTCACTGGACTGGTCCCTGCAGCTGCCCAGTTCTGGTGTGGGAAAATTACTGGTTCAGGGAACCGTGTAAATCAATACAATCAACTTCAGTTTTTGTTTCAGGCCTTAAAAGATTAGAACGTGAGACTTTATTTTAGACTGGTTTAATACTGATATCCATGGAGAGTTTCAGTGAATTTTCTTTGTTTTATAAACTGAAGAAATCTGGTCAATGACCTATATTTCTTTTCCGGACTAGATCTTTGACACGTTTTCTCATTTTTTACCTGGTTTTGCAACAGGTTTGTGCTTTGATCCCTTGGGGACTGGATATGAAATTTTTCATGATGCATTGACATCTCTGAGCATAGAATTTAAGGTGTTTTTCAACATTCAGTGAAATAAAAATCTCTGAACTAGACTCAAACCATAGGGTAGAAAAACTCCAGGAGAAAACAAAAATGTGTCATGAAAATAGACAATAGTGATTCTGTGTTTTACTATAAGATCCCAACCTTCTAAGCGATTTTTCCTGTCCTACCTAAACCTCTTTTCCTCATTATAAAAATAAATTCTATCGCCCCACTTCACTCCATGCATCTGGGTGTGTTTCTGTTCACACAGAGGAAGAACCTTTGTTCAAAGCTGCCCTTTTCTAAGCTGTGTTGAATTCTGCAAGATCACTCTCCACGTACAAGATTAGCACCTCCTTTCCAGCTCCAAATAGACTATAATCCAAAAGCTGCTCTTTTAAATAGAGGTCTCTTTTATGCTTAAATTCCTAAATAAAAGAAACATCAATGCTACTGCTACCCTCCTCAGTTAAATCCGATTTACAAGAAATGCTGTGTACTCAAAAATCTGGGTGTGATCTGAAGTCTGGGCGCAGGAAACGTATTCAGGAATTCTTCGGTCTTTCTGTATCTGGAGGGCCCTCTACTGGCCAAAATAATACTTGATCCGTATAAATAAAGGCTACCAAAGCAAGTGGTTACAACAAAGGCAGGATGGACGCTGCTAGCCTGCGATTCAAATGCCTCTTGTAAACCCCACATTTTGCCCCATAGATGTGTGTCTCATTTAAAGAAAGCCAAGACAGAATCTCTGCTCAGGGTAGAAAGATGTTATTTGCATTACAAAAAGACCCTTCACTCGATGAAAAGAGGCAGGTTTGAACTCCATTAAATGACAAGTTCCTCTAATTTTTTAAAGGTTCTATTGAATTTGCAAAACACAGATTGACATACAGATTTCCGGAATACATCTGTGGCATAAAACGCTGATTATTGCTATTTGCTCTGCACTATTCCACCCACCCCGATTGTGAGGCACACGGGAAAATGGACGTCAGAACACCTGGGAACACCTAAGGCCCAGAGCAAGCACAGCATCCCTGGAGCCTAGAACTGCCTTTCTGGAGCACCGTGAGACTAACAGGCGGTTGCTCCAGTTTGTGTCCCTCTGGTCCTGGAGGGAAATGCTGGTATTCTAGGCAGTTTTACAAGAAGACTTTCCAGAAGAGGCTCTGCCACACCGTAGCATGTCGTGTTTGGCAGGCACGCCTCAGCTCCTCCTGGTGTGAAATGGAGGGATGATTCCACAAAGCAGATATTAAGTCCTAGGATCTTGAATTCCCAATCATTGCAATGATCTTCGTTCCCTAGAAGCATTGGGGAAGGAGGGAGAGGGAGAAGGAAGGGAGATTTTCTCCCTCGGAGTCCCTCCAGTCCTTTTGACCCTCCCATAGCACCCCCCGCCTCCCAGCATGTGTGAGACGAACAGCAGTCACACCAAACTTGCACACCTGCCTGCACCCCATTTTCCACTCAGCAAACTCCTACTTATCCCTCATGGTCCAGTCAAATGACAAGCCCACCCTGAGGCCTTACCCAGCTCTCCCCAATGCAAGGCTGGTTCATCCCCTAAAGGCATAGTACACCTGCCTCTGTCACAGTGCTTGGGGACGCTGGGGTCCTCTAGGCTGCATGTTGGCAGCAGTCAAAGGGCACCATGCGTTAGACTGCTGGGGTCAGACTCCGCCTTGGTTCAGCAACCTCAGTATTCGAGGTCTGGCTAAGAAAGAATTCAGAGCCAAGACTCAAACTATAAGAGGAAGTTTCTTTAGAAAGTCACAGAGGTAGAAGTGAGTGGTAGAAGAAACGGGCTCTGAAACAGGTTACAGAGGCAAAAGAGGGCCCGTGGAGCAAGAGGCAAGGAAAATGCACCTGGGGGAGGGGGTGGGGAAGGTGCCTGCATTCTCCACAGAGAGAGCTGGGCGTAGGGGCCATTGTCATTGCAGCAGGCCTGAGGAAGCTGTGGCATCACTTGTCTAGTTTTGCTGCTTTTCTCGGCTTGGAGCTGAAACACACCTGCGGCCTAGATGTATTTGATTTGGGTCAGAACCTCATTGCCCTGAGGGCTTAATGCTTAAGGACTGTTCTCCAGACCTTTGTTCACTCCCCCTCTGAAGGGTTCTAATTGGAACGCCTAGCAACACGCTGGGGAAAGAAAGTTCACTCTGTGGACAAGGTCCTTATCTTCCCTGTTTTGCCCATTGCTAGGTTCCCAGGGCTTCCCATGCTGGTGACCTTCTGTCCCTGGCCCATCATCCTTGCTCTGCTCATATCTGTCTACCTGCCTACCCTGTGCAGATTGCAGAAAGCCTTGTGCTTTTCCATCTTGCACCCTCAGTGCTCAGCATGAGGACTGCTGAGTGGGCCTGGACTGAGAAGCAGCTGAGAACAGAGCCCCTTTCCTTCCATTCCCTCCAGAGGAGAGACACTGGTCCAGGACAACTGTCTGGCCCCCAGCCTGCCCTGACCCAGGGTCATAACATGCCCTGCAGATGTGGGAGAAGGAGAAGGAATGGGGTCCCTCCTCTCAGCACAGAGGTGTTGCTGATAGAGTGGACTCCACATTCTTGCATCTCTGCCTCCCATCTCTGGCACCATCTCTGTGCAACTCTGGCACCTCCATGCACCCGATTCCCCTTGTGCCACAGAGAGGTCCTCTCTGTACACTTGCAGTAGCCGCAACAAACACTGTGGGGCAGCAAGGATCTGTCTGGATGCTGTGCTCTAGCAGGCCCAGCTCCACTGAGCTCTCTCTCAAATGTAGGGTAGGAGTAGCCACACTCTCCCCTGCTCCATCCACATGGACCTAGCACCTGCCCGGCATGTCCCAGAGGTCTCGTGTGCTAGAACAGAGCCCGCCTCCAGGGCTGCAGGAAGGAGGGAAGGGGACACATCCCCAGGAATATTTATAGCCATGGCATTTGTATACATTGTCTAATGCATTTAATGGTCTAATTTAATTTTTAAGCAACCCTATGAGGTAGGTGCTAAGGGATCCTTATTTACAGGCAAGGAAACTGAAGTGCAAACATGTTACGACACCAGACTCACAGCTCCCCAGGCAGGAATTGAAGTCAGGCTGTGATCCCAGAGCCCAGAACCCCGATGACTTGTGATTCTGCATGAAAAACACACCGAAAGTCTGCCTAGCACAGAGGAAGTGCTCTGCAGGATCCTCCCTCAACTAACAGGACTGAACACTGCCCCCTAGAGCTCCGTGCCCCTTTGCACCTGAGCGCTCCAGGCCTCCACTTACCCCCTGGCTTGTCCCAGGCCCCTGGACTCTGGGAGAGTCTGAAATATTGGTGTTACTTTGAGATCTCTTCTCATTCCTGATATCTCCCTCTAGGCTTTTATCCCCACCCATCACTCACAGTCACCACTCTGAATATAAACCTGAAGTAAACACCTTCAGTGCCTCTCTGTCTCTGTTTCTGAGCTCCGATGATTATATTTATTTCAAATGATTTTTATTTTTTCTTTTTTAAGTATATTTTACTGACTATGCCATTATACTTTTCCCAATTTTTTTCTCCCCTTTGTCACCCCTCTCCCCTGTACTCCCTACCTTCCAGCATCCCCCACCTTAGTTCATGTCCATGGGTTGTACATATAACTTCTTTGGCTTCTTTGTTTCCTATACCATTCTTAACCTCTCCCTATCTATTTTATGCCTACCGATTATGCTTCTCATTCCCTCCCTGTACCTTTACCCCCATGCTCTCCCTACCCCTCCCCACTGAAAACCCTCCATGTGATGTCCATCTCTCTGGTTCTGTTCCTGTTCTAGTTGTTTGCTTAGTTTTTGTTTTTTAGGTTCAGTGTTGATAATTACAAGTTTGTTGTCATTTTACTATTCATAGTTTTTTATCTTCTTCTATTTCTTAGATAAGTCCCTTTAATATCTCATATAATAAGGGCTTGGTGATGATGAACTCCTTTAACTTGACCTTCTCTGGGAAGCACTTTATCTGCCCTTCCATTCTAAATGATAGCTTAGCTGGATAGAGTCATCTTGGATGTAGGTCCTTGTTTTACATGACTTCAAATGCTTCTCTCCAGTTCCTTCTTGCCTACAAGATTTCCTTTGAGAAATCAGTTGATAGTCTTACAGTAACTACTTTATAGGTAACTGTCTCCTTTTCTTTTGCTGCTTTTAATATTCTCTCCTTATCTTTAATCTTCTGTAATGTGATTATGATGTGCTTTGTTGTGTGTTTCTG
Source organism: Carollia perspicillata (assembly GCA_004027735.1). NCBI lineage: Eukaryota > Metazoa > Chordata > Mammalia > Chiroptera > Phyllostomidae > Carollia > Carollia perspicillata. The sequence continues at coordinate 46,637 of PVKM010002021.1, read as the reverse complement.
TGGTTCCAACTTCTTTGGGACTCTCTGAGCTTCCTGGACTTCCTGGAAGTCTATTTCCTTTGCCAGATCGAGGAAGTTCTCCTTCACTATTTGTGCAAATAACTTTTCAATCTCTTGCTCTTCCTCTTCTCCTTCTGGCATCCCTATGATTTGGATGTTGGAGCATTTAAAGTTGTCCCAAAGGTTCCTGAGCCTCTTCTCATTTTTTAAAATTCTTGTTTCTTCATTCTGTTCCAGTTGGATGTTTATGTCTTCTTTCTGCTCCAAACTGTTGATTTGAGTCCCGGTTTCCTTCCCTTCACTGTTGGTTCCCTGAATGTTTTGCTTTATTTCACTTTGTGTAGCCTTCATTTTGCGACCAAACTCAACCATTTCTGTGAGCATCCTGATTACCAGTATTTTGAACTCTGCATCTGATAGGTTGGCTGCCTCATCATCACTTAGTCTTTTTCTGAGTTTTGATCTGTTCTTTCATTTGGCCATACTTCTTTTTCTCAGTGCTCCTGTTATGTTGTAAGGGGGCTGAGCCTTAGGTATTTGCCAGGGCAGGGAAACACTCTTTGCCATGTTGTGGGACTGTCTGTAGGGGAAGGGTCAGAGAGGGAACAATGCTGCTCACTCCGCTCTAGCCCCACTTCCCAATGAACTCTCCTGTGAGCCTGGGAGTTTCTCCCACCATTGCACCCCGCAGTGGTTTACAGCTAGCTCTGAGTCTTTAGTTTGCCATTCAGCCAGCCCTGCCTTGCCTGCTCAGTCCACCACATTGCCAATGCATCTTCTCTGCTCGGCCGCCTGTCTTCTGTCTCTGCCCCTCCTACCAGTCTGGGTGAATGTTTCTGTAACTCCTTGGTTGTTGGAGTTTCATGCAGTTTGATTTTCTGGAACTTCTGGTTGTTTATTGTTTTTAATTAATTGTTATCCTTCTTTTGGTTGTATGAGGAAGTGAAGCATTTCTACCTATTCCTCCATCTTGGCCGGAACTCTCAAAGGATTTTTAATATTAAATAAAATGGTTGTGCTGGCACATCATTCATCCTCAGTAAATGGGCGTTATTCTTTTCCACTCTTCCATTCATCTACCCAGCAAGCCTTCCAAAATAATCTTAAGTTCAGGGCAGTATAGTAAGTGTGCGTAATAGAAGAGAAGCAGACCTTCAAATTGAGGCCTTCAATTTTAGAGAACCTTTGTTTTGCCATCAAAATAAAAGTTGGGGGAATTTTACCAAATAAGGAGGTAAAATGAATTTCCTGCCAAGGCATTCTAATAGCCACGAGCCTCTGCAATCAGATAATGAATTCCTAATGAAACTTCCAGTGTGAGTTATTTCACCAATGAACCATATTATGTCTTAGGCCACATATGTGCATGGCATCCCTCCACACAGCCCTACCTGCAATCTTAACTAGCACATTGATGGGCACTTGGCTACTTCCATATCTTAGCAATTGTAAATAACTGCTATGAACATGCAGGTGCATATGTTTTGCTCTTCCTCTTTTAAATGTTGGAGCATTTAAAGCCAACTTTAAAGCTCCAACATCCAAATCATAGGGATGCCAGAAAGAGAAGAGGAAGAGCAAGAAATTGAAAAGTTGTTTGCACAAATAATGAAGGAGAATTTCCCCAATCTGGCAAAGGAAATAGACTTATAGGAAGTCCAGGTAGCTCAGAGAGTCCCAAAGAAGTTGTTTTTTCAAATTAGTGTTTTGCGTTCCTTCAAATATATACCCAGGAGTGGATTCATTGGGTTATAAGGCAGGTCCATTTTTAATTTTTAAATGAAAAATGGCATGTGACAAGAGACTAGCCTGGACCCAAGGATGCATTTCTCAGTTTCCGTTCTCCCTGACTCCTGTCACAGAAGTGGACAAATGCAAGCATTCAGGGAAGGGCCCCCTTGCGGCTCTGCGGTGGGCCAGTGGGAGTGATGCTCCGCCCACATCGACAGGCTTCCCCGGGGGAGCATGGAGCCATGCGCACCAATGTTTCCAGGCCATCTGAAAGGCACGGTGCTGGGAAGGAACCCCACCTGTGGAGCTCAGAATAGGGAGGAAAAGACAACCTGTTAATTTGTGTTTTAGAGCCTCCATGTTTTTATATGAATTAGCATAAATTGTAGAATTCAGGATGAAATGGTTTAAGGTAGTTGTATCACCTGCACTCCACTATCTGTGCTAAAGGGAGGGATCTGGGATACCATGGAAAAAATTTAAAAGGCAAATTGATTATTCAAAAATTTATTCTCTGTGTAAGTTTTGTAAACAAAAAGAAAGATTGTCTACTTTTTGTACATTTGGTTGAAGTTATTATAATCCATTTTCATCTCTCTAGTACAAAAGGATAGTGTTAGATTATAGGATCTTATTTAGGTACTAGGATTCTACCATTCATCCTCCCTTTCATTTGAGATAGTCTGTATAAAAAAAGCCAAAAGGAAACAAAGTACCATATTATTAATTAAATGTGGGTAAGCAGCCAATGACACAATTTTATTTCCTTTTTGTTACTTTTTCAATTTCAATTCCTATTCAGCATTATTCTGCAATAATTGTAGGTGCAGAGCATAGTGGTTGGACAATCATATACTTCACAAAGTGGTCCCCACAATATTTCAAGTACCCCCGTGGTCCCATACATAGTCATCATGATGCTCTGGACTATGTTCCCTATACTGTAATTTATATCCCAGTGACTGTTCATAACTACCGATGTGTACTGCTTAGCACCTTTCCCTTGATCACCCAGCCCCTCAACCCCCTTGTCCTCTGGCAACCATCTGTCTATTCTCTGTATCTCTGAATTTGTTTCTATTTTATATTTCGTTCTTTAGATTTCACGTATAAGTAAAATCATATGGAATTTGTCTTTCTCTGCCTGACTTATTTCACCCAGTACAATAGCCTCTAGGTCCACCATTCTGTCACACATGGTAAGGTTTCGTTCTTTTTTATGATTGAGTAATATTCCATTGTGCATATGCACCACCACATTTTTATTCACTGGTCAATTGACGAGCACTTAGGCTGCTTCAGTGTCTTAGTTATTATAAATAATGCTGCAATGAACATGGGTGTGCAGATATTCTCTAATTAGTGTTTTGGGTTTCTTCAAATATGTATTAGGAGTGGAAACATTGGGTTGGTTATAAGGCAATTCCATTTATAATCTTTTGAGGAAATTCCATACTGGTTTTTTTATCCTCATCCAAGGACATTTTTTCATTGCTTTTAGAGAGAGAGGAAGAGAGGGGAAGGAAGAGGAGAATGAGAGGGAGGGGGAGAGAGAGACATCACTGGTTGCCTCCCATACTGTTTTGTTGTCACTCTGTGTGGTTTTGGAGACTGTACCCTGCAGAAGCAGGCCTTGAAAGAGGCCAGTAAGTCTCACTGGAAACCCAGGAAATGCAGGCGGCAGGCCAGCAGGACCCAACACCAACACCGAAGGTTCCCATGGGAAATCAGGCCTGATAAATACATTGTATCTTTTGAAGCTTGCTTTGCTTTCTATGACCCTGTTGATATAAACCAGATGTTGAAGTTCAGGGCACAAGGAGTAAACTCCTTATCTCATGAAACACGTCTTAAAGGCCTTCTGGTGTCAGCTGACTAACAGACCCAGACCTATGACAGATCTCTGTGTTCCTTCCATTGTTATCTGTAGATAATACCTGTTGACATTGATTGATGAGCTATGCACGCATACTGTATACCCATTCACATTCCAATCCTAATAAAAGCCATTTCAGAGAAGGGCTCGGGGCATCCTCCCCTAGAGGGACTCACCACTCCCTTTCCCGGCGGAGCAACAGATTGTGTCTGGGATGACCTATTCTCATCCTTGACGACCTCTCTATCCTCATCCATGGGATGGAGTTCTCCCACACTGTATACAACAGGACTGGGAATGGAAACTGCAACTTAGGTGTGTGCCCTGACCAGGAATCGAACCCACAACCTTTCAGTTCCAGGACAGTGCTCCAACCAATTGAGCCACACCAGGCAGGGCTGGAACCTCTATACTGTTTTCCAAAGTGGCTGCACTAGTCTGCATTCCCACCAAAAGAGCATGAGGGTTCCCTTTTCTTCTCATCCTCACCCACACTTGTTGTTTGTTGATTTACTGATGATGGAAATTCTGACAGGTGTGAGGTGATGTCTCATTGTGGTTTTGATTTGCATCTCTCTGATGTTTACTGATACTGAGAAACTTTTCATGTCTACTGGCCTTCTGTAGGTGCTCTTTGGAGGTCTTCTGCTTTTCACTGTGTTTGGTTTCCCTTGCTGTGCAAAACCTCTTTAGTTTGACACAGTCCCGTTTAATTACTTTTTCTTTTATTTCCCATGCCTGAGAAGATATGTAAAAGAGTATATTGCTGAGGAAAATGTCCAAGATATTGCTGCCTGTTTTCTTCTAGGAGTTTTAGGGTTTCAGTCCTTACATAAAACACCAATCTTTAATCCATTTTGAGTTTATTCTTGTGTGTGGTGCAAGAAGGTGGTCTAGTTTCATTTTTTGCATAGATCTGTCCAATTTTCCAACAACATTTATTACAAGACCATCTTTAGCCATTGTATGTTCTTGCCTCTTTTATCAAATATTAATTGACCAAATGTAGGCTTATTTCTGGGCTCTATTCTTATCCATTTATCTATATTTATGCTTTTATGGCAATACTATACTGTTTTGATTAAAATAGGCCCTGTAGTATAGTTTAATATCAGGTAGCATTATATCTCCAACTTTTGTTCTTTTCAAGATTGCTGCCTCTGTTCAGGGTCTCTTGTGTTTCACATAAATTTTTGAGTTGTTTTAATTCTGTGAAAAACACCACTGGTATTGTCATAAGAATTGCTTGAATCTATACATGCTTTTGGTAGTATGGACATCTTAATGGTGTTAATTTCAGATTCATAAGCACGGCATATGCTTACACGTATTAGTATCTTCTTTGATTTTGTTCCTCAATGCCTCAAATTTTCTGAGTACAGATATTTTACCTCCTTGGATAAATTTATCCTTGAGGTTTTTTTTTTTTTTTGATGCAATTATAAATGGTATTGATTTCTTAGTTTCTCTTGCTGGCAGTTCATTATTGGTGTATAAAATTGCAACCAATTTCTGAATTTATTTTTGTATTCTGCTACTTTACTAAATTTATTTATCAGTTCTAGTAGTGTTTTAGTGGAATCTTCAGGGATTCTACAGTTCCCTGTAGAGAACTGTATGTTCTCTACATACAGTATCATGCCCTCTGCAAATAATGACAGTTTTATTTCTTCCTCTCCAGTTTGGATACCCTTCATTCTTTCTAGTCTGATTTTTTGTGGCTAGGACTTCCAGTACTATGAGGAATAAGAGTGGTGAAAGTGGACGTCCCTGCCTTGTACCTTATCTTAATAAGGGAAAATGCATTTAGTTTTTTCCCATTAAGATGTTGGCTATGAACTTGTCATATATGGCTTTTTTTATGTTGAGGTATGTGCCTTCTCTTCCCAGTTTGCTGATAGTTTTTATCAGAAATGGCTGTGGGATTTTCTCAGATGCTTTTGCTGCATCTATTGATATGATCATATGATTTTACTCTTCATTTTTGTTTATGTGGTGCATCACATTAATTGATTTGTGAATGCTGAAACAGCTTTGCATCCCAGGAATAAATCCCACTTGATCATGATGGATAATCTATTTAATGTGTTGCTGAATTTGGTTTGCTAATATTTTGTTGTGGGTTTCTGCATCTATGTTCATCAGAAATATTGCCTACAATTTTCTTTCTTTGTAGTTTCCTTATCTGGTTTTAAATCAGGATAATGCTGGCCTTGTAAATTGAGCTTGGGAGTCTTCCCTTCTCTTGAATTTTTTGGAATATTTTAAGAAAGATGGGTGTTAGTATCTCTCAGAATGTTTTGTGAAATTTGCCTGTGAAGCCATCTAGGTTTTTTGTTTGTTGGGAGTTTTTGATTACTACTTCAATTTAATTGGATGTGATTAATGTAGTCATATTTTTGGATTCCTTTTCATTTAGCCTTGGAAGCTTGTATGTTTCCAGGAAGAAATTTATCCACTTCTTCCAGATTGTCCAATTTGTTTCATATGGTTGTTTACAATATTTGTATAGTCTTTTGTGTTTCTATGGTGTCAGCTGTTACTTCTTTCACTTTTTATTTTATTTATTTTGGATCTTTTCTTTTTCCTAATGAGTTTAGTTAAATGTTTATGAATATTGTTTATCTTTTCAAAGAAACAGCTCTTGGTTTCATTACTTTTGTGTTGTTGTTTTTTCATTATGTCCTTTTTTTCTGCTCTCCTCTTTATTTCCTTCCTTGTAGTCTCTAGTTTCTTTAGTTGAAACATTACGTTGTTAACTTGAGATTTTTCTTGTTTCTTGAAGTAGGCCTGTGTTGCTATGAATTTCCATCTTAGGACTGCTTTCACTATGTCCCATAGATTTTGGTTTGTGTGTTGTTTTTGTCTCAAAATATCTTTTGATTTCTTCTTTGATCAAACTGTTAACCCATTCATTGTTTGGTAGCATTTAGTTAACCTCCATGTGTTTGTGTGTTTCTGAGGTGTTTTCCCTTATAACTGATTTCTAGTTTCATACCATTTTGGTCAGATAGATGCTTGATAGGATTTCAATCTTCTTAAATTTACTAAGGCTTGTTTTATTACCTAACATGTGGTCTATCCTGTAAAATGTCCTATGTGCTCTTGAAAAAACATATATCCTGAAGTTTTAGGCTTAAATACTCTGCAAATATAGATTAAATCCATTTGGTCTAATGTGTCACATAAAGTCACTGTCTCCTTGATCATTTGTTTGGAACATGTATGCATTAATGTCAGAGGGGTGTTAAAATCTCTACTATGTCTGTATTATTGTCAGTCTCTCCCTTTATGTCCACATCAGTCTTTGTTTTATACATTCAGGTGCTTCTATGTTGGGTGCATAAATGTTTACAAGGGTAATTTCCTCTTGCACTGATCCCTTTGTCATTATGTAGTGTCCTCCTTTATTTTTTGTGATAGCCTTTGTTTTAAAGCCTATATTGTCTGATACAATATTGCTAACCTAGGGGTTCTATTTTTGTTTCCATTTGCATGAAGTTTCTCTTCCATCGCTTTGAGCCTGTGTGTTTCTTTTGTTCTGAGGTAGGTCTGTTGTAGACAGCATATATATGAGTTTGTTTTCCTATTCATTCACCTACCTTATGTCTTTTGAGCATTTAAGCCATTTACATTTAAAGTGATTATTGATATGTACATATTTATTGCCATTTTCTTCTTTATAATTATGTTCCTCTTTTTCATTTTTCTTATTATAGTCCTTTTAACATTTCTTGTAATACTGGCTAGCTGATGATGAACTCCTTTAGCTTTTTCTTGTTGGAAAGCTTGTTATTTCACCTTCAATTTTAAATGAGAGCCTTGCTGGGTAGAATAATCTTGGTTGCTGGGTCCTTGTTTTTCAACAACTTTAATATTTCATGCAGTTTCTCTGGCCTGAAATGTTTCTATTGAGAAATCAGCTGACAGTCTTATGGGAGTTTACTTGTTAGTAACTGTTAGTAATCATTTTTCTCATGCTGCTTTTAAGATTCTCTCCTCTTTAATCTTGGGTAATGTAATTATGATGTGCCTTGGTGTGTGCTTCCATGGGTCCACCTTCTTTGGGACTCTCTGAGCTTCTTGGACTTCCTGGAAGTCTATTTCCTTTGCCATATTGGGGAAGTTCTCTTTCATTATTTGTTCAAATAAGTTTTCCATTTCTTGCTCTTCCTCTTCTCCTTCTGGTACCCCTATGATTTGGATGTTGGAACATTTAAAGTTGTCCCAGAGGTTCCTAAGCCTCTCCTCATTTTTTTGAATTCTTGTTTCTTCATTCTGTTCTAGTTTATTTCTTCCTTCTGCTTCAAACTGTTAAATTGAGTGCTGCTTTCCTTCCTTTCACTATTGGCTCCCTGTATTTTCCTTTATTTCATTTTTCATAGCCTTCACTTTTCATCTGTTTTGCAACCATACTCAACCATTTTGGGGAGCATCCTGATTACTAGTGTTTTGAACTCCACATTTGATAGGTTGGCTATCTCTTCATCACTTGGTTGTATTTTCTCTGGAGCTTTGATCTGTTTTTCCATTTGGGTCATTTTTTTTTTCTATCTTGGTGCACCTGTTATGTAGTAAGGGGTGGAGCCTTAGGTATTTGCCAGGACGGGGCAACCCACATGGCTGCGTTGTGACGCTGTATGTAGGGGAGGGGTCTGAGAGGGAACGATGCCACTTGCTTGGCTCTCGGTTGGTTTTCAGTCACTTCCTCCACTACCCACAAACCAATTGGACCCTTCTGGTGCTGATTCCTGGGTGGGTGGGTTTGCATATGTTCTAGGATCCTATGGGTCTCTCCAATGAATTCTTCTGTGAGACTGGGAGTTTCTCCTGCCACCTCAACCCCCACAGGTATTTTTAGTCAGTGTTTGAGGCTTTATTTCCTCATGCTGGAACCCTGGGTTGCACAGTCTGTCTCACTCTCCAGTTGTTCCTCCTGGTTTATCCTCATGCAAATGTGGGACTGCCCGCTCCACCAGCCACTGCCTGCCTAGAGTCCTCTCTGCCCAGCTGCCCATCTCCACTCCTCCTCCTGGTCTGGATGAATGTTTCTTCTTTAACTTCTTGGTTGTTGGACTTCCATACAATTTGATTTTCTGACAGTTCTGGTTATTTTTTGGTTTTAAATTTATTGTTGTCCTTCTTTTGGTTGTGTGAGGAGGCACAGTGTGTCTACCTACACCTCCATCTTTGAGGGTGACTTCAGGATCTTAGAGTTAACACTGATTAGCTCACTGATTAGATGAGCTCTTAGGCAAGTCACTTAACATCCTCAGCCTCAGTGTCCTCTTTTATAAAATCACCCATAACCTCTAAATGAGACTCAAGATGGCCTCACAATCCTGAGGTTTTATTCTGAGTTGCTGCAGAGGCCAAGAATCCTGTCCTGTTCTTCCAATGGCTAGTACAAGGCCTAATACAGAGGAAGTGCTCAATCACTACTTCTTAGATGAACATTGCTCCCAGATCCATGAATCTGGTGCCTTATTGACCAAGAAGCTGTGAATCTTGCCACCCAAAACCTTGAGACTTGACATTAACTTTTAATTTATTCAGGCACTGCCCCAAATCTCAGAATTCTGCCTTCTTCCTACTTGATACCTCCTTTGCCTGGAGACTGCAGACATGTACAAGAGATTTCCATAGTGGGCTCAGCAGTATTCAAACATAATCCACATTTTCTACCCTCTAGCTCTGGCGTGTCTATATGATGCAGTTGAATACTTTAGGGAAACTGTTTTACCATTTAACATGTTCCCTGCCCAGCTGAAATGGAAAAAGTGTTCACTGTACAACATTAAACACCAATTCAGCACTGTCTATGGCTCGATCAGTCCCTGGGCACTGCGTCTGCTATAGATTAAAAAATAAATTTGTGAAGTACTGACTAGACAAAGAAACTTAGGTTTTGGTGCTAATTAGTGAAAAATGTAAGGATAGTTTGTTTGCATTTGCCTGGTTTTCTCAACCCTGAATCTCCTATCTCTGGTGCTAAGGATGTCTCTCTACTTCCTGGTGCAGGGAGGGCCCCTTTCCCAGGGAAAACTTATCTCCTCTTTTCCCAAGGACAAAGGAGGTTCAGAATGTCCTCCTTGCACACGCTGTTTCTTTAGTAACTTTAATTAAAATAATAAATACGCCAAAGTGACATATTTTGCGGTGGCAGTTTTGCTCCCCTACACCAACAAATTTTACTAAGCATCAAGGATTGTCCAAGAATCTGTAGAAATAAAACCAACCCTTATTTAAAAGATTCTGGGTGGTGAATGACAGAGTTTTATTTCACAAAAACCCTCCTGCTTCTTGGTGAGATCAATGGTCTTCGCTTCTGTGTTCTGCCGTCCAGGTGGGCAGTCTCCCTGGACGGGGCTGATTTGTGCTCCTGAACCACAGAGTTTGCATTCTGCGCACTCTCCCCAACTGCGGGACCTCAGAGCCACCTCTGGCCCATGTCTTTGTGTGAGGGAAAAACTCACTTGTGTGTGGAATACATTGTAAAAAGAGTGGACCCCCACTTATTCAGAAAGTTGGCTATGTTTTGGAAATGTGTCATTTACCCTAATCTGTTCAGTGTATCATCAAATTCTGTAGCAGTAAGGAATAGTAAAAGTCACACAGTAATGTGTAACAAGTCATTCTAAATACCTCTAGAGCTCCTTCCACCTCCTTTCCCCGCCCCACAGACACACACAAACCGGTCCCATCTCCTCGTCCTTAGCAGTCCTCAGACCCTTCTTCCACCCACTCCTATCCTCAGATTTGAGACACAACCCTCCCGGCTAGTCTGGTTACTTTTTTTTTTTTAATTTTTAAAAATTTTATTTAATTACCTTTAGAAGGGAAGGGAAGGAGAGCGGGAGAGAAATATCAATGTATGGTTGCCTATCGTGCATACCTTGCTGGGAATCGGCTTGCAACCCAGGCATGTGCACTGACTGGGAATCGAACTGTGATCCTTTGGTTCATAGGCCTGTGCTCAATCCACTGGGCTATACCAGCCAGGGCTAGTCAGGTTACTTTTTTGCCAAATATGCTTAATGTGGCAACCATGTTGCGGCCTGTCTTCTGCCCATGCATCAGTCTTATACTCTAGAATATCTACTTATGCTCTCTACTTCTTTTGGTGGGATGCACTGATAGCTGTTCCTCCCATATTCCAAGCAGCAAAACATGCAATGGAGAAACCTAAGTGGGCCAGAGATAGCTCATAAATTCCACTATGAGTTTCATGAGCACAGAAGGTGCTTCAAAGAACTTGACTATGATGACAGGTTCAAGTACAGCTGGTGGCATGGTGACAATCCTCTGGTTCTACTGGTATTCAGAGTAAGCCTACATCAAAACTGCTTATAGGGACAAAGGGAAAGAGAACATTGCCCTGCTTCTGAGATTAGAATTCAGATTGCAGGTGGAACCAGGACCTCACAGAAGGAGCACATATTCGGAAAACTCCCCCACATGCACTTTGTCAGGCTCCTGAGGACAGAGCTGTAACCAGGTGCAATTGCTCCTACAGAGTGAAGTGGTACAAGGCCACACACCCAATGTCACTAGTGGTGCTCTCTGAGATTTACTGGAAAATGTTTTCTCGGAGCTTTTGTTTTCCCAACATTTCTACAGTATAACCACATTCCTTTTATAATCCAAAAAATGTTTTGTAAAAAAGGTAAATTCATTCCAAATCCATATACCCCAAAACAACTACCAAAAGAGCCACTTGGAGTAGTTGTGAAATAATTAAAATCAGACTATGGAGCCAGGTTACTTGGGTTGAAATCTCAGGACTACATCCTACTAGCTGCTGTGATTTTCGGTCAATTTTTTGGCCTTCTTGTGCATTAGTTTCCTTATTTATAACATACATATCTTACATATAACATAAGATCTTACATATAACATACCTTATCTTACATATAACATAAGAATCTTATCTTACATATAACATAAGAATCATATCTTACATATAACATATGTAAGAAACCTTATCTTACATATAACATAAGAATAACATCCTCCTTAGAGAGGCATTGTGAGGATTACACGAGTTAATATATAAAAAACCCTCGGAACAATGTCTGCCATGCAGCAATTACATACTGACGAGTATTACTTGTCTCTACCTCCTACTATTGCTCCAAATGTCTCTGAACCACCTTTTGGAGGCACTGTGTTCAGGGCTGTGAACACCTGGATGCAGATAAAATGTCCTCCTTCGAGGACGGTTGGGGTTGGAAATAAGGTAAACTCATGAAGCCAAGAGTTTGATGTTCTTGTGTGGTCCACCTACTTCCTGGGAAGAACTCCTGAAGCACGCGTGCACACACGTGCTCAGACAGCTCAGCGCCACGCAGGGCTTGGGCAGTTCCCTGGGAAACTGGGAGGTTCTGCCTGTGCTAGAGAGAATGAGAAGTGAGTTTTACTTACAAGACCTGGTCACACAATAGGCCTTAAGACTTTGTGGACAAGCATGCAGCCAAAGGGTATATTTCATAAAAGGCTAATTTGCATTTAAATTCAAGCTTTTTTTCTTCCTTAAAGTTTGCTGAAGCTCAGTTTTAAGTATGAAATGTCATTGTTTTCATACAAATATTCCAAAACATTACCAGTTGTCATTTTGGCCTTAAACAGGGTTGCAACATTACGACAACATTAGCATTTTAACATCATTGTTCTGTAAATTGTTGCAGGCTCAAACTACCCCACATGTAAACTTTAAAAAGCTAATGGGGTCTGGCATCAAAGCCAGTTAGAGTTGGATGAAAAGAGCGGCAGCCACCTCCTTTTGCAGGGCCCTGACAGTCCCACGCTAGCCCAGCATGGCCTTAACAGAGCATGTGGCAATGGTGTGCCCTCAGTGCACATAAATCAAGTGAATAAAATGTGCGCTGAACAGTCTTTTCCCAAGATGCAAAGGATTTTGATCAACTTTAAGTGGGTTGTCACAAAGCAAAATAATGTCCATGTTTCTACTTATTGAATTGTTTATAAAACATGTTCTAACTTAAAAAAAGGCTTCACTAACAAAATAAACAAAATCAAAACAGACTCCTAGACACAGAGAGTGGACTGGTGCTTGCTAGATGAGAGTCGGTTGGAGGGACGGGTGAAAAAGGTGAAGGGATTAAGAAGTACAGATTAGTACTTCTCAGTCCTGCTCTCAGGCAGAACAGTCGTGGGGATGTGAAGTACAGCACAGGGAAAATAGTCAATAGTAGTCTAATAACTACGTATGGCACCAGGGGGGCACTGAAAATGCTGGACCACTTTGTAAAGTACATGACTGTCTAATCACAATGCTGCACACCTGAAACCAATACAAAACAAGATTGCATGTAAACTGCCATTCAATAAATCAATAAACAATGACAAGTGAAAAAAGCAGCTTCACTGGTGGAGCATCAGTAAGGAATATTGCGTTCCACATAAATGATTTCACAAGGAAATTTAAGTATGTATACTTCATGTCTCCAAACACCAATTTTAATCTTTCAGATGAAAACCCTTTAAGAAAGGCAAATCGAAGCCACGATGAGTTATAAGCTCACGCCAGTCAGAATGGCTACTATGAAAATGCCAACAAGTATCATGTGCTGGTGAGGACACAGAGAAGGGAGCCCTTGGGCCCTGTTGGGGGGACTGCAGACTGCTGCAGCCACTGTGGAAAAAGTATGGAGATACCGCAGGAAAGAAGAACACAAAATGTAGAACCACCATATGACTCAGCAATTCTGGGTCTGTATCTGAAGAAAACAAAAACGCTAATTCAAAAAGATGCATGCATCCCTATGTTCATTGCAACATTTTAACAGCCAAGACATGAAGCAACAGAGGTGTCCCAGAGAATGAAATCACAAAAGCGTGGGTGGACCTAGAGAGTGCTGTGCTAAGTCGGTCGACAAATACCTTACGGTTTCACTTATACTGGAATGCAGAAAAACAAAACAAGAGCCATAGAAACAGAGCTCAAACTGATGGTTGCCAGGAAGGAGGGGCGTGGGGGAGGTCAGGGGAATACCGTCAGCAATACTGTGATCAGTTTGCACTTTGACAGACGAATACTAGCGTTAGTGTGGTGATGGCATTGTAAGATACGCAAAGGTTGAATCACTACACTCGCTACACTGTACAACTGAAACGAACATTTTATACCAACTACACTTGAATTTTTAAAAAATGTATTTCTTATGCCCTTGAATTCCCTAAACAGGCAGCGTTACTATTACAGACTTCTACCACTGCACCAAAGGGGCAAAGGAGAGTGGCAAGAACAGAAACCTAGGAATGAAGTAAGTCTGGGGTGAAATTTCAATGCTGCTACTTCTGACATGAGACCTTGGAGAGGTTAATCCACCCTCTCTTCAAGTTAATGTTCCTCATCTTTTAAAACAAAAGTTAATATGTAAATCACAAGATCACTTTTAAAATGAAAAAGAAATGTTACAGAGTCTATCACAGTAACTGGCCAGGAATAGAGGCTTAACAGAAAGGGGCCGTCGCTCTCTCTCAATGGGCCGCATCATGCACGGCACCCTGTCCTGCCTGGGCCTTGAGGCACCACGCAGAGGACCCCATCTCTGTCGGGAGAGTTCCTTTTCTCTCAGGAAGGCTTTCTGGTCCTGTAACTACGGGCCTCTTACCTTTCATTGCCAGGGTCTTCCCCTGGTTAATCTGCGGTGGGCTGGGGAACCAGACACTCGTCGCTGATGGGAGGAGCAGTCCAATGTGGGGGCTACAGTGAGGTGTCCCCCTTGTATCCAAAAACGGTGTCCTCCGAGAGTTAAAACTTGAACATCAACAGTGGGGAGATTAATCTTACAGATACGATGGCTCAGGAGCCAGGCAGATCTCGCTGCAGTCCACTCCGGACGCATTCGCGGTCAGGGTCAGGGCAGCTTCCTTCAGTGAGTGGGTGTGTGTGGCCGAGAGACACTGAGAACAAGCCCAAGGGGCCGACAGGGCCAGTGCCCAAGCCCCACCCAGGGGCACTTTCCCCAAAGGGAGTTCAAGGATCAAAGCCCCATTAGCAAGGCTTCTTAAATTAAAATGGGTGAAGGGAGCTATAATCTGAAAGCCTCAAACACTGAGTGCGTGTAAGATGCTGGGGTGATTGCGTTCTCCCCAACACCGAGTGGTGACCAGAGGTGGAGTTCCACAGGACAGAGAACAGGGTCTGGGGTCCGGAACGCCCAGCACTGAAGGCTGGTGTTCCTACTTACACTCCGATTCCCCTTTACCACGTGACCTCACCTCTCTGAGCCTCCTTTTCCTCATCTAGGAAACAGGGTAATAACACCTGTTTCATTGGGGCTCACTACTCACACAAGAGCAGCAGACTACCATTTATTAGATTGAAACCACCTGCCCCCTCCCTCTAGGTCCCCCGCTTTCCAAACCTGAGTTACAGGTCCAGCCACTTCCCACTCCAAGGAAAGGGCAGCGTTCTCCCCGAGACTTCATTGCCTCTTGCAAGGACCTCCTAAAAGCGCCCCTGGACACCCAGCTCCTCACCCTGCCCTCCTGGCTTCTCTTAGTCATGAAGACTGCTCTCTTCACAAAGTGTCTCTTAGTGAATGTAACCACAGCTCAGAGGGACCCACTCCAGTCATCGCCCTTGCTGAAAAATCCCAGTCACGTCGAAACAGCCTCCACCACACCTCCCCACTGCACACCCGACACGAAGACACCTTGCCTTTCAAGGACCACGGTCCGAGTCCAGCTTGTTGGTGACAGAACCGGTCCAGGCCACACCCACAAAGCAAACGTCCTCCCACAGCAGACAAATCGAATGAGTTGGGGCACTGTCTCAACCACCTTTACTGTCCCCAAAAGAACAGCTCAAGACACAAGCAGGTTTTCAATCAGGTGTTTTCTTCACCCAGTTAAATTTTTATTCAGTGAAAAAAGTTGACATTGAGACAGAAATTATCTTCAAGTTGTGCAACAATATAGTAAAATCTTCAGCACAAACCAGCAATTTGGAAACTTATCAAGGCAACTGAAGTCGTAAATGTCTATTTTCACTTTGGAGAAAGACAAGTATACAGCATTTCACTTTAAATAAGAGCAGAGTAGGCTTTTATTTTGCTCCAAATACTTTTGATTTTGCTTAGTTTCTAATGATTCATAACAAGAGTCTTTAAATGAAAAAAGGACATGGAAGGTCTGAGCACACTGCCCCACTTGGGCACTCACACCCCACTCGGGCCGTTCCACAGGAAGCTGGTGCCACTCAGGTCATGCGGCTCTGACATTTAATCCATGGCACCACTGCTCAGGGCCGGTGGGCAAGGCCACACACACAACCTGTCCTCCCTCAGTCCCAGCTCCGTGGTGACACCCCTTCGGAAAACATGTTTATCATCCTTGTACCCAACAGAACATATCTCACGGTATTTATTCCGTATCTCAGTCTTGCATAGAAAGTATTCTATATAAACTAAATGCACTGGCTTTTATTACACAAAAATTGTACCTGAAAGGCAGCACACACTCCCACTGAGAAAAATAACAGAATGTCAAGATATGATCCCAACTCAAGCGGAGATTCTGTGTGGTGTAGAGTCAATTTCTAAAACCAATATGGAGATGGCATTCGGTTTGCTTCTACAACCCTGGACCTGTTCCCTAAAGGACTGTCCCCTCCCTGCTGAAGAAGAGAAAACCCTTTTCAGGAATTCATCAGGACCCCTTAGTGGGATCGGGTTTCTGCCCTTAAGGAAGTCCTGGAAATACGATCTTGCTGGATGAAGCGACCTGGGGGAGATGTTGGAAGGCAGGATTCTCTAAGGAGAAGTGGGTGGTTCCCTGTAAGGGCCATACGACACCCTCGTCTCCCCAGCTCCTCGCCAAATTAAGTATAGTGGAATCTAGAGGGCCACACGCGATGGGTAGGAGAGACCACGCACAGCTGTGTCCCACCAGACCACCCTGAGGAACGCTGCCACAGTGCAGCCCAGGAACCCTTCTCCCTGAGGTCAGAGGCTGCAGCCTGCTCTGGCAAGCAGGCAGCATCATGACTGTATCTGCAGCTTGCCAGGGCAGCCAGCAGGTGCTGGAGCTTCCCATCCATCTGGAAACAGGTCTACAGGGACACAGCGTCCCCCTGGAATCCTCTGGAGAGCACTACTCTCTGGCATTTCACCTGCGTGAACCCATGTCTCCTAAGGCTCAACAGCATTCAGTACACAAAGGGGCAAAGAAGGCTTCCAGAGGAAGTTTGTGCATAATGCCCTGCCTGCCACACTGAGTGGCTCGTGTGTGCACATGCTTGTGATGTACGTGTAGCGTGCCCTGGGAGAGAACAAATCCTGTGCCCTGCACAGTGCGAACTTCGGGGGTGGCACCTCCAACAAGGTGCAAAGGCCCCTCCTTCACAAACAACCGGGGGCTCCAACTGGCCACAGTGAAGGCAGTTACCTGGTTCTTCTCCAAGGGTGCACACCGTTTTTGTTTTCATTCCTTACTGTCACTCCAACCTCTGGACTCCTGCAGAGAGCATATGTACATCAACACCCCGCAAAGCTGTGCAGAGGGAATAAGAGTGCGTGCTTCGAAAGTTCACAAAAATATACAATTTACACATAGCTGCATCTATCTGAGTCTTCCGCAACTTAGCTCTTCTGTTTATATAAAATATTCCAGCTCTGAAAGGCTGCTGCTCCTTAAACAGCACAGTGGCATTTTCCGGGGATTGGGGGCACAGTGCGGGGACAGCCAGTCTGCACAGTGCTGCTGTGTCACTGAGCACTGGGAAGCTCTGATAATCAGCACTGGACACTAGGAACAGCTGAGGGCGCCGGCTGGAGACATGGCTCTGTAAAAAGGCTTGCCCATGGAATAATGGAAAATAAAGTCCCAGGGCCTTTGTATCAGCTCTTACCGATGTCACCGGACAGCTGGCAGAAAAAGAGAAGAAAACATACTTTCTAGTGGTTCAAGTAAATGACTTACATTGCATCAGACTGCTGGTCTTCCAGCCACTTACAGAGCTTAGTAAGGGGGGTGGGGGCAGGAACAGGCTTGGAGCTGTGAACAAACTCCCAGACAAGACGCGACAAAGACAAAGGAATTCCAGTCTGTAAAAGAGGAACAAAGGAGAATGACAGGCAGGACGAGCAGGTCCACTGGAGCCGGTCGAGGACGCCACGCCGCCAGCAGCAGAGCAGCAGAGTGTCAGCACAGGGCACGCGGGCGTCTGCCATTTGCAGTGGTCCTGCTCCCGGCCTGCAGGTGGCAGAGAGGCTTGCAGCCGTGAGGCTGGGAGACGGAGCATGTTCTTGTACAATTTGTCAGTCACTGTATCATTTTCCATACATCCAACGATAAACCTACGTTTGCCCCACCCTGTATATTTTCAAATTAAATTTAGCTGGCTCTTTGTTTTCCAAACAATCCCTAGGTAGAAGAAAACTGTATTATAACCCAGGAATGAGTCTTTTGGTTAAAAGCAAGCAAGCACTTGAGAGAAGGTGGCACACCACATCCGAGAGAGGGGCTGTGTTTGAAGCCAGGCCAGCGCGGGCCGCCCCAAAGTGGACTGGCCTGTGCCCAGGGCTCACTGCTTCCCGCTGACAGGGCATGCCGTCGGGAGGCTCAGCCACGTGCTGGGCCCTGGGGCCACAACACTGACTCTCAAGGGTGGGTGCCAGGCCACAGGGAGGTCCTCATCCCCACCACGTGGCCACCACTGGCACACAGGGGTGGCCTTCACAGGAAGAGAGTAATGTGGCTGCTTCTGTGAATGGGACTGAATGGTCTCAAGTTCATGGATCTCCTGTACCTCTGTAAGACTGAACAACACTTTCTCTTTAAGGTGGGCAGACATATGGGCAAGGGAAGTGGAAGAAAAGAAACAAAGAGAATGCACTGACCCAGTTCAAAATGACCGCATGTATCTGTATGAATTTTGAAGGACAACAAGTGGCTACCCCAAGACAAACACAAAACTTCACATTTGAAATTCTTCAGTGATACGCAAAAACCAAAACCAAAAGTTTAGGTACGGTGCTGTCCATGGCATCTCTCTTGGCACAGGTCCATGGCTCTCTCCCACAGCCAGAGCAATGCCTGCGGTGACGAGGACACATGTCTACGGAAGCGGTGCCACCACGCTGCAGCTCCGAAAGCCGTGTCTCTCAGGAGGCAGCGACCAAGACTCCGACCGTTGCTGTGAGCAGAAACTGAAGCTCGCAGGGCTTCCCAGGCGGCAGCTCCGGGTCGGTGCCATGGAGCCGTGCCGCCAGCACGCTCACCGGTGCCGCCACGTGACACGCAAGTCCACAGAGAAGGATCGTTTCCAGATGGCGGCACGCTGCTTCCTCCCCTGCCCCCATGCTCTGGGCTCAGAACACATGTGGTGTCGGGTGACCCACGGCCTGGCCTCATACAGAGTCCCAATAAATTAACAAAATGACATAGAAGCATCTTCCCCCACCCACCACTTCCATATAAACTAAACTCAAACCAAATTTAAAATTTGAAGCATAATTTCAAGGAGGAGGGACTCCACCCACCGCTCTCTCTTGAAGTTTTTATTAAATACATTTCTGCGTCTTAGAAAAATAGCAAGACTGGCCGGTCTCACAGACTCGGAAGCATGCCAGCAAGCACAGCTCTGTGAGACCCGTGACGGGCGTCGAAGCCACGTGGCCACTGAACCGACTGGCTTCCAGTTCACAGGTGGTTACTACACAGTCTATTCATTCCTTTCTCTGTTTTGCTTTGTTTTTGGCCCATATAAAAATAACATTGCAACTCAAAGTGCATCTTGTAAAATAAACCATCAACTGTCTTTATCAAATAAAACATTCACACCATTTGGTTTCAAGGGAGGGAAGAAGCTCTCTCAGGCTATCACCATGGGGACGTCGTCTGAAAACCCAGTGATCATCGGTGCATCTTCGTCGTCCTCTCCTAAAGGCAGAACGGTCAGTGCTTAGTGGTTCGAGGTGCCCTTGTGTCAGTCCCGCCTCCCACCGCCGCGCCCCTCCCACCCCAGCCCAGCACGTGCCTGCCAGCAAAGTCAGCCCACACCAGCCGGCACTCAATCAATGCCGGACCCCAGCCCAGCTTCCCTGGCACTCTTGGGCCCTGCCTCTCCCATCAACAGGTGGCCAAACTTATTCTGATGACAGCTTGAACTTAAACAAGTAAGTCAAGTCAACCTTTTGGGAAGGAGAATCTTACTGTCTACTTGGAAGTCCAATGGGTGTTGGAAGTTCCCCATTCTGAGCTATCCACAACCAATGTTAGGGCAGGGAACTTGTCACTTTTGTCCTGCGAATGCACACTGCTCTAAGGGAAAGGACCGCAGAGGGTTTGAGTGTTCGGAGGACAGCGTCCTAGCCTAGTGCTGGCCCCAACGGCCCCTGGCACCATTCTGTGCAGGGAGTGCTGATCCGCATGCAGTGGTCATGGCATGGCCCCATAATGGGATGGCTGCTTTTGCCCCGAACACCAGAAGCAAAGAAACCACCCCATTCGTGCAAGCTATCCAAGAACTTGTAATAAAGTAGAAAAGGAACTTAGAAGAAGCAAACAGCTAATCTCAAATGATGAGTGACTGGGAATGCACAAATGCCTTTACAGGCCCAACAATTAGAATTAGTCTACAGAAAAGAATGAATGTGAAACTCGCCTTTGGCATTCCGCGTCTGGAGAAGCCTCGGTTTGGGGAAAGTCCCCAGACACACCCAGTTCGTTACAGTAAGCAGTCAACTACCCCCGTCGGTGTTTGGTATCAGAGTGTGCATACATTTGTAAAAGGGACAGTCCCCACACTCTGTGTGATTAGTACATAAAAGAGGGACCGGGGAGGTGGTACGAGCAGTCATAAGAGGAACCGTGGAGTGGAAAGGGTGTCTTTGGCCAGAAGCCAACTGGGAAAGCCAGACCGTATGTCCTGACTGGGATCCCCAGAGACCCCGCACCTCCTGGTCTCCAACGGACCAGAGGGCTAGAAATCCTTGAGAACCTGCCAATCCTTTGGGGGTACCCAAAGCCCAGGGCCCCTCTGTCCTTCCTGTTCAAGGCAAGCTGCTACCAGTGCTTCCACAAAACCGCTGCCTGGCCAGGCCAGACCATGTGACTGAGGAGAACACTGGTACTTTAACGTAGGAGCAAATTCAAAGCAAAGGGCTCTAACCGGTTTAATCCAACACAGTGGGACTGTTGGCTCATGCACAACCCCTGAAGAGTCAAAAGAGGAGCTGAAGGCAGGAACTTCCTACTCCTATCACTGGCTTTGTGCACCTGCCCAGGGAGGAGGAGCCACATACCCAAGTCATCCCCCGAGGAGAAGATGGCAGAACCCAGCCTGGAGCTGTAGTGGCTGTTGGCGAAGGCCGTGAAGCTGCTCTGCAGCCGCCGGTGCTTCGTGTACAGGACGCCAAAGCCGACCCCCAGGCTCAGCAGGATCAGGAACAAGATGGGCACCACCACAGCAGCCACGTCAGGAGAGCTGGCCGCCTGGACAGCCGACGCGTCCCCACCTGCCGAGGGAGGATGACAACCCATAAGCCTCCTGTGCAAAGGCAGGGAAAAGGACCACGCCACTCCTCAGGGACCCCCCCACCCACACACGCCACAGAAGCTAGCAGTCTGCGACACCTACGCAGACCACCTGCCCTGCGCACCCCCTGCACAGGACGCCCTAGTGTTTCCCGGCTCCTTGCCTTGAGCTGATAGACTCGGGCCTCGTGCAGGCAAACACGGTAATTACATTAGATGCCTAATCACTGCCTTGTTGGTTATTTAGATAATCTCTTGGAAGGCAGACCTTTGTTGGGGTATCAACATTGATTTCATTAGCATTATTATTTAAGACCACTTGTTTGCCTTCCATAAGAGGATATGAAATCAGACCACTAATTAATGAGATTGCAATTATTTCCCCTACTTAGCACCAAAGTCCCCCCGACCTGCAATTACCTGAAACTCCATCAAGTGACAAAAATGAGACTCCTTTACTGCAATAGTGACTTATCAGCTCATGAGGTTTCATGAGGTTTTTCACTTAAATAGAAGAGAGGGCAAGAGAGCCTTTTCACATACATCCAACATTTTTAAAAGGCTCTCCGCAAAGCCACTTTAGTGTCTCTCACCTAACAGCAACGGCCCATCTACTGTCTCAAACAAGTACGTGCTTTGTGAGGACAAACTGACAGGGTCTAGGGCGTGATTTTCTGCAGTGCTTGACTATTGAGTCAGGGGCACTGCCCTCTTTTCCCTCAGATTGGCAAATAAAAAATGACAACAGGCAACA
This sequence comes from Carollia perspicillata, assembly GCA_004027735.1. NCBI lineage: Eukaryota > Metazoa > Chordata > Mammalia > Chiroptera > Phyllostomidae > Carollia > Carollia perspicillata. The sequence goes on along the minus strand of PVKM010002021.1, from coordinate 24,768 downwards.
CAACAATAGCTGTCTGGTGTGAATGAATCAAAATTACGCCTACTTGGGGGTCAGACTGGCAAAAATGTACATTTTGGTGTCTTGTGGTAATGAGGCTGCGTGTGCCGAGAGGCAACAGAGGTTGACAGTCGCTGCTCTAGGGCAAAGCCACCCCCTGTGGGGTTCGGGACAGCCTTCCTGAAAGGGGTAGACTTTTAAAGCCAGAAATCCCGGGGAGCCTGAGCCTCAGGCGGGAAAGGGAACTGGGCAGTCAGTGTCAGCGGAGGCAGCGAGCAGGCTCTGCAGTCTCCCTGAGGGGTCTCCCTCCGCTCGAGGCTGCACCGAGGGCCAGGCCTCCACCGCACGCAGAAACCCGGCAGCTGCCCAGGGAGTCTCCCCCACACAGGACTCTCAGAGACAGGCCAGAGAGCCTTTTCTTGCAAGCCTCATCTAGCAATTCAATGTCTGCATCTTTAATTTCTTTCATTACTGACTTCTAAGGACAAACGAAAAAAAAACAAGAAGCCACCATATTTCCTGTGAGGTGGTGAATGAGAGGACTGCCCTGGGCTGGAGCACCAGGACGGAGACAGTGTGGGGGTAGTGACAGGAGGGGGCAAGCTCCTGTCTGCACCCCACTTCCACGGGCAGAGAGCCTGGTACAGGGGATGCAGATGGACAGGCGGAACCAAGAGGTACTCTGACGATCCTGGTTTCAGAGGCTGCTGGCGGCTGCCTCACGGCAAGTGTTTCCTAAAGTCCGTTTAATGGTTGCTGGCTGGTTCCACTTAAAATGGGGGCTCTATTCATGAAACACCAGGCTCACAAGAGTTCTGCTGTCTGTTTTTGGCAGGACCTTCTAAGAACCTCTAATACCTATGATTCTCCAAAGGGATGTGGTACACAAGGTTCCCCTCGTTTAAGGCAGCACCAAGGGTAAGTATTCCACCCGAACACGCCCAGGACACAGGACTCAACAGCCTAACACGGGATTTTGGCTTGAGCACTGGTTAGTTCTTGGCTGGCAGTAAGTGAAACTAAAAAGACCAGTGGCAAAAAGTTTGTTGAAATCCTGGCCAAGCAGCTACAAAATAAGCAGAATTTCTGTGTGAATAGAAGCTTCCCCTCCTCTGCCCTCAGCGTGAGCCCACAGCGGTGTCGTGAGTGTCCCTGAGAGAGACCCCAGGCCAAACCTGGGTTCCCAGCTAAAATGCAGGGCAAGGCTGTAAAATCAGCTACCCCTGACAAGGGAACTCTTTACTAACTTGGAGAATCATAACGGATAGGAGCATACTGGAGGCCCTGAAGAGCCCTAAAAAAACAAGACCACGAACTTCTCATTAACCTGGTGTTTCCCAAATGGAACTTCCTTTTTAAGCAAAGCCTGCCCACCTTCCCTTGTTGAGTTTTTCAGGCAGAACACAGTCACCTGTAACTCCGGCTCCTCACACTACGCCTGGCCCAGGAAGCATTTACCGGTAAATCAGTGTCTGATTAAATTGGTATATAAAAGATTTTCTCACGAACCGAGTTATTTTAAATGCACCGTAGAACAGCACATTTTCATAGATAAACACAGGCTCATCGAGCCACGCTACATCCCTGATGACACTCCCCCAGAACGAGAGCCAGACACTGGCAGCCATGCCAACTCACCAGCCCCCAAATCGTCATACAGCAGGACGGCGGGCTCCCCACAAATCTGGCTGCCAAACAGGCATCTTGCTTGGACGGCGAAGGTGTAATTATGACCCGATTTCAGGTTGGAAATTTTAAAGAAGTTGTCAGTAGTATTCCCAAGGTAGGCTGAAATATTCAAGCTGCTGTCGAACATGTGCACCTCGTAGCCCTGGAGACAAACAGGAGAGATCGATTGCTCAGGAGCCTGAGGAAGGAATCTGACAGCTTCTGTGACAGCTTCCAACCTTGTGTGAGCTCCTGACTGCAAGCTTTCGTAGACGTCAAAGCACTGGGGGCTTCTTACGAGGGCTCTTTACACTACCACGGAGACACTGGATCCAGGAAAGGGGCATTTTCCCTCCCAGCTGTCTCCCCTAACCACCACACCCCTCGGGGGCGCCCAGCGGGAGCGGAGAGTGCAGCCCTGACAAAAGCCACATAGCACATATTTCAGCACACATCCAGAGTTCCGGTTGGCAGCCCACTGGTCTCACACAGTACTGAATGCCACGAAGAATCTGGACAATTCAGTGGCAGTTCGCTGTAATGGGATCTAACAGTAAATCGAGATGCCTCGGACTCCTGAAATGGGGTAAGAGAAAGGACTTTGCATCAGAAAAGAGAGGACATTTCTCCACGGAACTATGCATGGGAACTCCATCGTCAGCCCACACCCACAGCTCCTTGCTTTCTAGCTCTTCCAAGCTGATGGCAGCCCCAGATCAGCTGGGCCTTAAATTAAAAACTGCCTCAGCCGGCTCTGGAGGACGGGATGATGTACATGTGCATCCAGTGAGACTGGCTCGGGCACAGCCCCGGAGGCCTGTGCTGGGAAAGTTGCTCTGGGACAGCCTGGGCCCCACCTGCTGCAGGGACCAGTGTGCACTACTGGCCTTCTCTGCTGATCCCTAGGCACCCCAGTGCCAAAACCCCTCACCACCACGAAGAGACCCACGTGTTGGTCCCCACAGCCCTGGCCTGTCTATTCTCAGAACTCTGAGTCATGGATGGAAAAGGGCACGCACCACTCTGCCAGAGCCCCTGGGAACAGACCACTAACCTGCATTCCCAACCCAAGTGCTGGGCTGCTGCCCCCGGGAGGGATCCTGAATGACTGCCGGCTGCCAAACCCAGTCTCCCAAAGCCACCTGCCCGGAATCCCATCTCCACATTCTTCTTGACACACTAGCATTCACTATTTTCTGTCTCACACAGAGGTGGGGTGCAACATTGGCAAAATACGGAAGGCATAAAGAAGAAAACTGAAGTGACACGAACATCAACCACCCACAATTTGTTCAGCCAGGGCTCTTCTGCTGAGCATTTAGGTCATTTCCTCCCTGCTGCTGTTGTAAATAAAACCGCTCCGAACAGCCTGGGATATAACTTCTCTACACACACTGTTCCCTCCAAATATGAGGAAAGACCGGCCAGGTGAGAGGGCACCAACACTTCTAATGTTTTTGATGCCTTTTCCTGAAGTGCCCGACAGAGAAGGTCGAACCAATTCACGTTCCTGGAGCACTCATCTCTCCAACTACTGCTCATACCGGTAATACTCTTTTCCCAAAACATTGCCAATTTAACGTCAAAGTGCCACACGTTTCTCATCTAGATCTCTAGTGAAGTTGAACCTTCTTTCAGACATTGAGCTTAATAAAATGGGAACCATGAGCCTGCTTGCTTCACTAGGAAGCTACAGCTTCACACCCCAGGGGACCACAGAACTCTGTCCCACCAAGGGCATTACCACTCCTCCCCTCCCTCATCTAGTACCAGGTTGTTGGGGTGCAGGGGGGAGGTGCTGGACCATACAGGCCTCTCGGTCTCAATGGGGGATGAACCCTGTCCAAAGTTGGTGAAAGCTTCGGAAGTTTGCTAGTGATTCTGGAAAAGCCTCTGGTCTTTTTCAAGCGGAAGATATATAACCCCAGAAGAGCAAAGAAGCACTCTCTCTAGCCCATCTGTCCACTCGTGTGCCCTCTAGCCTAGAAGCACACGACCGTGGGGAAGCACACGAGCAGCCACCAGGCCTGCAGCAGACAGCGTGGACTCCAAAGGACTAAGCTCTCTCTCTCTCACCTGGGTGACCTGCACTTGTGCTATGCATTTGTGCGTCCTCCCTCCACAGCCACCAGGCCCATGGCCATGGGGGCTCCGCACACAGGCTCCAGGAGGGAGGCTGATTCCACAGCACAGCAATGGACGGCGGCTGGCAACATGGGGTACGCTGGCCAGATGCTGGCCTGCACAGGACTTTAATGTGGAGCAGAAACTCTGGACCCTGGCCTTGATACTGATCCTACTGAAGACAAGACTGGACTTTTTCCGTGGCCAGACAAACAGAGATGGGACACTGGGAAGTCAGGAGGAGAAGCCCCTTAATTGTCCATCATCAATCAACCATACCACACAGCCCCATTCTCCCATGCAGGTCTCAGAAAATTATTTTTCTGGTGACACCACAAGAACTGAACTTCCACCAATAACAACACTGTTCGGGAAAGATAGGTCCCCAGTCCAGCTTCAGGACACACAGGAAGGGTACCAGCCCACTACTCTCTTCCCTAGGGGGAGATGAGTTCAGGACCGAAACGTGCAAAGTGCAAAGATTCTCATCGTTAATGGGCAGTATCAACACTTCACTAATTAGCAATCCCACAGAAAACGGTGCTTTAACTCTCAAGTTCCCTCCTCCCTTGGCTGTTCTTTCCCTCGCCCTCGAACCTGCTGCTGAGGAACTCATCTCTCCAGCAGCATTTCAGGCAGATGCTGAAAGTCACTGAGAAGGAGGAAGGAACTCACCCTGCTTTCCTCGAAGTACTTTTCCTTCAAAGCAAGACTTTTCCAAAACAGAAGAACGTGGTCATTTTCTGTTATGATTTTTAAGGCATCAGGTGCTGATAGTGAAACTGAAAATTAAAGATGAAACAGGATGCGGTTAGTGGCTACACGCTGAAATCGCTGTTGCCTTGTCTGTTGAAGGAGATTAAAGAACACTAGCCTGGAAGGGTTAGACTAATTTAAGGAAGGTATAGGACACACGTACTGCGTGGTATAGAGCCTAGCACACAGCAGACACCTTTTAACTGGCATTTCTTTTGCTGTTGTTGTTATTGTTATGGTATCTTTAGCCAAGAAATCTGAACACTGAGTAGCCCTTAGACCCAAGGACAGCCATAAACAAATGGGGTGGCGAGAGAAAGGGAGGCATGGAGGGGACTGGACCTGGACTTCACTCTGCTGCCTGCCTGCATTCTGTTCCCAGAGCCAGAGGAGCCCAGAGCCCAGTGAGTAGCTGGAGGGCCCAGCCTCCAGACAGGGGAACAGTGCATGGCCCTGGCCCACAGCCCACACCGAGGGCCTCAGTGACAGACACAGCCACTGTCCCCACAACCGAGATCGCTACCTGCTGCTTGACTGTGAGCCTGAACAAAGGCTGCCCCAGGCAGGCACCAAGTCCCTCTCAGTCTACTGTCCAGGTGCCAGCCTGCCTCCACCGCTGCATACGGTGTTACCACAGGGAACCACTGCGACTGCACCCAGGTCCCCAGACGCAATGCTTGGCTTTAGTGGCAAACACTCAGTTTTAGCTCCTGCCTCTCTGGGTCATTCCTCCACTTCTTCCCTAACACTGTCAAAACAAGCTAATGTGGAGGAAATGAAAAGAGATGCAGGACATGAAAAACGGCAGCCCCGCTGGACCCGCAGAGCCCTGGCTACCACGCAGCAGCCAGAGGGGGCCCCGCGCTGCCCTGCCCCATGCGGACGCTGCCGGGGGCGCTGGCACTTCTTACTCAAGCGGGCCGCGCCCCTCCCTGCTCACCTGTGGTGACTTTCACACTGGCTTCCTTGCTCATGTTCCCCAGCTGGACAACGACGTGGTATTTCCCTCCAGGTTCCAACTTGGTGAGGGTGTACTCCACGGTGCTGTTCTGGGATTTCACTTTGTAGCTCCTGTCGCTCTTTCTTATCAGATCTTTGACTGCAACTGCATATAACTGAGACGAGAGACAGGTAAGCAGAAATGTGGCATTTCCTCCTTCTTGTGGGGGTCAGGTTAAAGGAGTTCATCAACACCCAACCCTTATTAAATGAAATGTTAAAGGTGCTTATCTAAGAAAAAGAAGAAGATCAAAAATGGGGATAGTAAAATGACAACAAACTCACAACTATCAACAAGCAAACCTAAAAAAACCAAAAACCAAATGAACTAAGCAAAGAACTAGAAGGGGAACAGAATCAGAGAAATGGAGATCACATGGAGGATTATCTATAGGAAGGGTGGGGGAGGGTATAGAATGGGGGAAAAGGTATAGGGAATAAGAAGCATAAATGGTAGATACCAAAAAAAAAAAAAAAAAAAAAAAAACAGACAGGGGGAGGTTAAGAATAGTATGGGAAATGGAGAAGTCAGAAAACTTATATGTCCAACCCATGGACACGAACTAAAGGGGGGAATGCTGGAGGATGGGGTATGCAGAGTGGAGGGGAATAAATGGGAGAAGAAAAACAGGGAACACTGTAATAGCATAATCAATAAAATATACTTTTAAATAAATAAATATCACTGGGGCGGGGCGGGGCTAGGCTGGGCAGGGCAGAGAGGACAGAGGGAAAAGCAGACTGGGGCAAGAGAAATGCGAGTGTTTTCTAGACCCAATGCCTCTTCTTTTACCGGGGCCAGCAAACTTTTATGTGAGGGTCCAGTTCCTAAGTATTTTTGGCTTTGAAAGCCAGACAGTCTCTACCACAAGGGCTCTGCTCTGTAATTCGCAGCATGAAAGCAGCCACAGATAACACCTGAACGATGAGTGTACTTGGTTTTAATTACACTCTTTTCAAACACAGGAGCAGGCTGGGCTTGGTCTGCAGACCTCTGTCTGCCAATCCATTTTATGAGGCCAGTAAAGGGAATGTGAGAAGGCAGAGGAGGGACAAACCAATGTTGCAGCTGGGAATAATGAGGAAGGGACAACTCAGAAGAGGCACCTATAACGACCCCCCATGTTTGGCCAGACAGAAGGGGGGCCTCATGCTGAGCTCCAATCACCAGACCTATGGCTCTTGCCCTAATACAGGGTCCTCACCCCCCAGCCCCAAACCCCACTAAGAAGCAGCAAGGCTTCTGGGACAAGGGGCCCACTCACCAAGTCCTGGTCGGGAGAGTCATATGGGGATTCCCATTTAATAACAGCCGAAGTTTTGTCCGTGCGAACTGCGTGCAGGTGACGGGGCGGCAGCCTGCTGTCCGGGATCATCCTCACCACCGCGTACTCAGAGGCCGGCCCCTCGTACGGCTCCACCACGCGGACCTGAAACAAGCACCGCATGGACTCACGCGGTCCTCACTGAGCCCTTTTCTCAACGGGCACGATTACAATGGCACAAAAAGGTATGTGGCCTACAATAATTCCCCACCTACCCTACATGCCTGATTTGTTCTCCCAGAGGTGCCACTGGTGACAGTTCATTTCCTTTCAGAAATGTCTTATGCACATGTAAGTACAGACAGTCCTGTGTGTGTGTACAGACACACACTCATAGATGCTTGTGTGTACACCGAGTCACACAATGAAAACAGTATCAAACACATTGTGTTAACTTTTCATTTAACAATACAGTGCGGAAACTTTCCCGTGGCGACACATTCAGAGTTGTCGTGTTTCTGTTTCTTCTGGATGCTTGCCTGACAGCCCTTGTAGGGAACCTATGCTATTTGTAACCAGTCCTCTCTCAACGGACATTAGTTTCAAATCTGTTGTAATCACAAGCAATAGTATATCCAACATCTTTTTCCATGTGTCTCGGTACACGTGTCAAGAGTATATGGGCCAAGTTCCTAGAAGTAGAATCCGACCAAAGCTCTCATCTAGTCCTGTGATGCCCTTGTGCAGTCCTCAGTCCTCCAGCGTGAAGCCATGGTGGGCGAGGCCGCCCACGACTGTTCCGGACAAGCACAGCGCTGCCGGGCGATCCAGGGATGATCTTCTGCCCACAAACACGGATCCTGGAGCCCACCCTGCAGAGCCCCAGGGCCTGGGTCGGTGCTGGGAGCTCAGGAATTGATACATCCCTTAAAAAGAGAAGCTCCTCTGGGCTTTTGGTACGGGACGCTTACCAGGAATAAGTACTGCTCATCCCGACTAACGATGACTGTCTTGTTGTGCAGTGACGTCGTCTCACTCTTCGGGTTTCGATAGAGGTCAAGAAAGGATGTAGCATAGAAGATGCCATAAACCTGGCAAGAGGAGAGAATAAAACAGGACATCAGCTCAGTGGCCAGAGACCTCACTCTTTTGAAGTCCCTGATTTAAGAACCTGGGAACCACGTCTAGAGTGCTCAGAGCAAAGTATTCATTCGGTGTTCACTTCCCCAGCACCTGGAGAGGGCACGGTGGGCCAGGGCAGCGCCCAGCCCTGCAGAATGAACCGGCCATTGTCTCCGCTCTCAAAGACCTCGGGATTGAGCAGAGACAGCAGAGAAGGAAAAGAGATACAACTGTAAGCCAGAGGTTGCAAACATGGAACAGTTAGATGCTATACTAAAAGACTACACAATGAGCCAGGGACAAGAGAGGGATCCCCAAAAAGGGTAGCACTCTACCAGTGTGAAGCCCCAACACAGGGAGCCAAGCAGATGTGCCAAGTGGGGCAGGAAGCTGTGGAGGGTGAGCAGCAGGGCAGACACTGGCAGCTGCCCGGTGGACACCTGCCCGTCCCTCCGCCTCAGCAGAGCCCTGCTTCTTACTGAGCTGGGATGATCAGGCCATAGCAAAGGCTCAGGGCCCGGGTGGGCCCAAGCTCAGTGGGCCCAAGCCACTGTGGCAAGGAGTGGGACCCGCCAGAGGCCAGAGATGGGTCCAAGAGCCAAAGGAGCCAGGGTGCACACTGAAGGGCCCCGCACATGGAGAGTGACGACGGAAACCAATGCCATGGTGTTGGGCCAGGTGAACTGCAGAGGAAGGTGAGAGCCTACCACAGGCAGCTTCGCTGGACCCCTCACCCTCTGGAGCCAAGAGGAGCAGCTTTCAGCAAGGCTGAGGCTGAGGGGGCTGCGGTCCAAATCCACAGGTAGTTCGCTGCATTATGCCCTCCTCTGTGCAGACACTGGGCGGGTTGTCCAGGCTGACTCACCACATTCCGGGGGCCGGTCCAGGCACATTCCACTGCCGTCTGATTAACGGCCTTGGCTTTAAGGCTAGGAGCAGGTGGGCGGATGCCTTTGGTCGTGACATGCTCGAATGCCAAAGGACTATCCCCTAATTCCGTCTTGGCCCAGGCAGAAATCTCATAGGATGTTTGAGCTGTCAGATTGCCAACTGTGAACACAGAACAGAGAGTTTGTGTCCTGATACCACACACCCTTATTTTAGGTGTGATCTCTCAATTTAACGGAGCCCCACACGTTGAAGGACTTTCACCATTTTACAGAGTCACTCAGAGTTATTCACTAAGGACTCCTACAGGTAACACAGCCTTCAACCTGGTTATCCCAGGAAATCAGAGAGGAAGCTGACATCGGTGCAGCCAGGACATCCACATTCGTCACAGTGGGACCCACAGGGTCCAGCTGCTGGTGACGGGGCAGCAGCGAGACAACACACATGCCACCAACCTCACGCCTACTCCACGGACTGTTCCAGAACCAATAAAAGTTGTTTCCAAGAATATTTAATGAGATTTGAAAAATTCTCACAATTTCGTGTTAAAAGGCAGGATATAAAACTACATATAATAATATCATTCTCATTTCATAAAAAGGATACAGAAGGTGAATGAAGAGAAAATTTTAGTTCAGAAAATATCTGAAATTTAAAAGTGGTTATCACAAGAATTGAAATTATAGGAAATTTAAAATCTTTATTACACATTTTTTGTTTTCTAGATGTTCTGTAATAAGCATGTGTCCCCTTTCTAACAGGTGGGAATGCTATCACAAAGCAGAAGTGCTGTGAACAAGGACAAGGAACTGGACAGCCTTCGGAGCCAGGATGACTTTGGGTTCAAGGTTGACTCTACACTTCAGTTGTATCATCTTGATCAAAGTATTCAAACTTTCTTTTTTAAATACATTTTATTGATTATGCTATTAGTTGTCTCATTTTCCCCCCTTCACTCCCCTCCACCCTGCACACCCCCTCCCACCCACATTCCCCCCTTTAGTTCATGTCCATGGGTCGTACATGTAAGTTCTTTGGCTTCTACATTTTCTATACTATTCTTACCCTCCCTGTGTCTATTTTCTACCTACCATCTATGCTACTTATTCTCTGTACCTTTTCCCCCTCTCTCCTCTTCCCGCTCCCCTGTTAATAACCCTCCATGTGATCTCCATTTCTGTGGTTCTGTTCCTGTTCTACTTGTTTGCTTTTAAGTGTGGTTAATAATTGTGAGTTTGCTGTTATTTTACTGTTCATATTTTTTATCCTCTTTTTCTTAGATAAATCCCTTTAACATTTCATACAAAAAAGGTTTGGTGATGATGAACTCCTTGAACTTGACCTTATCTGAGAAGCACTTTATCTGCCCTTCCATTCTAAATGATAGTTTTGCTGGATAGAGTAATCTTGGATGTAGGTCCTTCCCTTTCATGACTTGGAATACTTCTTCCCAGACCCTTCTTGCCTGTAAGGTCTCTTTTAAGAAATCAGCTGACAGTCTGATGGGAACTCCTTTGTAGGTAACTGTCTCCTTTTCTCTTGCTGCTTCTAGAATTCTCTCCTTCATTTTAATCTTGGGTAATGTAATTATGATGTGCCTTGGTGTGTTCCTCCATGGATCCACCTTCTTTGGGACTCTCTGAGCTCCCTGGACTTCCTGGAAGTTTATTTCCTTTGCCAGATTGGAGAAGTTCTCCTTCATTATTTGTTCAAGTAACTTTTTCATTTGTTGCTTTTTCTCTTCTCCTTCTGGTACCCCTATGATTTGGATGTTAGAACATTTAAAGATGTCCTGGAGGTTCCTAAGCCTTTCCTCCTTTTTTTTGAATTCTTGTTTCTTCATTCTGTTCTGGTTGAATGTTCCTTTCTTCCTTCTGGTCCACATTGTTTGAGTCCCAGTTTCCTTCTCATCACTGTTGGTTCCCTGTACATTTTCCTTTATTTCACTCAGCATAGCCTTCATTTTTTCATCTAATTTGCGACCAAATTCAACCAATTCTATGAGCATCCTGATCACCATTGCTTTGAACTGTGCATCTGATAGGTTGGCTATCTCTTCATTCCTTAGTTGTATTTTTTCTGGAGCTTTGATCTGTTCTTTCATTTGGGCCATTTTTTTTTGTCTTGATGCACCTGTTAACGTAGCGAGGGGCAGAGCCTTAGGTGTTCACCCAGGAGAAGTAACCCACATGGCTGCATGGCTGTATGTGGGACAGGGGTCCAAGAGAGAACAATGGCACTTGCTCCCCTATCTGCCAGCTTTCAGTCACTTCCCCCACTTCCCATCAGCAAATTGGGCCCTTCTGGTGTTGATTCACATGTGGGTGGGTTTGTATACATTGTAGGAGCCTGTGGGTCTCTCCAATAAACTTTCCTGTGAGGCTGAGAGTTTCCTGTTGCCTACTCAACCCCCACCAATGTGTTTAATCAGTGATTTGAGGCTTTATTTCCCCACACTGGGGCCCTGGGTTGCATAGACTGTCCTGCTCCCCAGTTGTTTCTCCCAGTGTAGCTGCACACAAATGTGGGACCACCTGCTCCACCAGCTGCTGCCTTACTGGGTCTGCCAGCTGCTGCTTTGCCAGCCAGCTGCAGCCTTGCACGCCCTACTCCACAATCTGCCGCCTCACTGGGTCCCCAGCTGCCACCATGACGCTAGTCCTCTCTCCCCGGCAGCCCATCTCCGCCCTTCTTACTGGTTTGGATGAATGTTTCTTTTTAAACTCCTTGGCTGTTGAATTTCCTTACAGTTCGATTTTCTGTCAGTTCTGGTTGTTTTTTGTTTTTTAAATTGTTGTTGTCATCCTTCTTTTGGTTGTGCGAGAAGGCACAGTGTGTCTACCTACACCTCCGTCTTGGCCGGAAGTCCTATTCCAACTTTCTAAGTCCATTTTTTTAGTTTGTAAGAGAAAAAGATAGCAATTTTTGAAGTTGGCTATGGAGATTCCTTTTGAACAGTTTATAAGGAAAGTGCCTGGCCTGATGCTGGCACACAGCGAGCCCCGCATGGACTTCAGGCAATAGCCAAGCCTTTCCTGTTGACCTGATTTCCGCTGGTGTCACACGGGAGCAATGACATCACAGGCTCTGGAATTAGACAGGTGTGGGTTCAAATCCTCGTCCTCCCTCCTTCTGAGGGATTACTCAGTCATCTCTGAACCTTTTTTCTCATCTGTAAAACAAGCATGTCCCACAGACTTATTCCTGGGCTGTGCGAAACAACACACTCCGAGAGCCCCAGTAAGTGCCAGCACACTGTGAGTACTCAGCGCTATTTTTATTCCTGCGCAGCCTCCCTGGGCAACCTTCATTTTCCACCGACACGGAAAGATGATGACTGATCTCCCATCAGGAATAAAACATGATCAAAAGCACTCTGCAAACAGGCCGGAAGAGGAAAGGAAGACGCTGCCCTGCCGTTCTCCACATTCAAACGCAGCCTTCACCACAGAAGTAAACACATTAAATTAAATCTGAAGTAAATGAAATCCTTCCTTGAGCCCCTTTCAGGTAGGAGAGTCTTGGAGGGTCTGCAGCGTTCGCCCACACGGGAGGAGTTAGCTGCCCGCTTCGCTCAGTGTGCTCGTCTGCTCGCTGGACGGCCGTTGGCTGAGCACCAATAACACGCCAGGCCCGTGCTCCTCCTACCAGCAAGGAAGGAGCACACCAAACCAGAAGAGAGACAGGTAACTAAATCCAGGGACTCCTCCTTTTGGAACTCAAAAATCATCTGTGTAGGGTCAATCTGGCCTCTTTTCGGTCTTCTTCCCTTTGAAGTCTCCGATTTCCATTAAGAACCATCATGTTAGACGGGGACTTAGGAACCCCCAGGGGATCCCTTCCCTGGAGTCAGGAGTCATTCACAGAATCCTCACTCTGGCCCGAATGGTGGCCCGAGGAGCCCTCCACACATGCCCCTGGGTCTCTATGCACGCGCGCACACACACACACACTTCCGGTGCCAAAAAGCATGGGTCAAGCCTACTCTTTCCTGTCACACAGACAAGCTCCAGACAAGCTCCCAGGAGTTACCTTTGTGTGACAAGATGCTCCCTCGAAAGTTCAAAGTTCTCTTCTCTTGTTTGTGGGTGTCAAATGCCCAGAAGAGGTTCACCACATAGCCATTCACCTGCCAGGAGCCAGAACACATGTCACAAGCAGAGCAGTCACAGAGCATTGCAAACCTGGGGTCCCCCGCTTCCTCGTTTCTCACAATGGGCAGGCGGTTTCTTTTGATCTTTCCGCCAGCTCTGTCTGTGCTATCATTGAATGTTTAGTGATACGCCGCCTACTTCTAAAAACAAATGTGATTCCATTTATAACATAAAACATACAGTCAATGAAACAAGAAATTAATGTAGAATAAAAGGATGAGAACCAATTAATAAAGACAGAAAGAGGAAAAACTGAAAAAATAACCAGGTTACAGTCATACAGGATCAATCTCAGCTCAGGTGGTCTTTGCCATAGAGGTCGAGAGGTCAGCTTGGAGGGGTTTTGGTTGGACCTCATTGTCTAACAGGAGCAAGTGCATCCACTACCAGGGAAGACTGCCTTTCCCAAGTCCTGGGCTCCTGGAAGGGTTTGATCTCAAGAGCTTTACATACGGGACAACAAATAAAAGGTTTTCAAGACCAAACACCAGCTAGACATGGTCCACATAAGGCCAGTAATTGCATCATCTGTCTCTGAAGCCAAAGGCACATCAAAGTCCACGACATCAAGGACTCTGGGGGCTGTTTGTCCCACCCAAACCTCACAGACAGGGAAGGCTGTGAGGGGACCTGGACAAGAAAGGACACTGTGGAAGGCAGTGCCAGCCTGAGAAACCACGGAGCACAGGTAACAAGGCCGCAGCTGCTGGCTCTGCAGAGGGGCTGGGCACAGGGGGTGGTGACGATGGAAGAGGAAGCTCCTGGGTGGGCCTAAGCGGCCACGTTTCAGAGCATCTGACTCTCCTAAGACTCTTCCACTGCAGGAGCCTCTGCACCAGGAAATCCAATGAAGCTGAAAATCACGGGGCACACGTACTCTGTTCACACCACCTCCTGATTTGCACTCTAGCTGTGAACTATTTCATTATGTGATTAAAAAAGAAAGGAACCAGGCAGAGGCAGAATAAGTGCATGTGAAAACTGAAGTTGCTCTTGGCGGGGAAAGGGCCCGGCCTCGCCCTGGTGTTTCAGCTTCCCTGGATCTCTCTGGACTCTGCTGCGTCAGTTCCCACATGGAGCGAGACCCTGCCCAGTGGTCGTTTGAAATTTCACCGCTACCTTGATGTCCGTCTCCATGGTCAGGGTGAAGCTCAGTGAGGTGTCGCTGCAGCCATCAATGTGGATGTCTGGAGGCGGGATCACTGCAGACGAAAAGCATTTCAGTGAGTGAAGCCACGTGCTGAGAGGGAGGGAGGCGAGGCTCCACGGTGCTCGCGCTCCAGAGACAGAGTGCTCCTTCTATGGGGAAGGAAGGGTGTTTCTATGGCCACTGTCACTCGTCTATGTCCTTCACCGCTGCTTTCCAGAAGCTGTGGGTGGGCCCAATCACCAGGTGAGCATGCAGCTGTCCTGGCAGGTAGTTTGGGCCATGAGGTCCCACCACTTACAGCCCCCAAACAATCCCGTTCCTGCCCAGGGCAGAGAGCACGGTGAGCACCGTCGTTATTGGCAGGAACAGAGACCCAGGGCCTCGAGTCCTCTGGGAAGGACGGCAGCAGGATGCACAGCATGTGGCAAACGTGAAGGTGCACGCGGCAAATGGGGATGACACAGTCTCCCACATCTGACACACCTGAGTTCACATTCCTGTTTGGACATGACGTGGGTACCTGGGGCAAGTACTTGTCCTCGCTGATCCTGAAGATGCAGTCTACACTTCAGAGAGCTGGGGAAAATTCACTAAAATGATGTATGTGAGGAGTCTAGCACTCAACTAATACTCCCTTTCTCTCCCTTCGCAGTCACGTGTCCCCTGTGGAAGCCACCAGCAACCGGAGAGAGGGCAAGGGGAGGAGGGAAGCAGAGGAAGAGCCAGCTCTCGGCCCACGCGACCAGGATCCCGCTGGCCCCGGTGAAGGTCTGCCCACCGAGGCCCGCAGAGCACTGCTGCACAAAATCAAAATGGGCTCGGTGGGATAAATACTCTCAAGAGATGATGTTTAAATGACAACGTGCATATTAGACTCTCAGCACATAAGCCTCTTGTACAAGCAAGACGAGAGAGCCTCAAAGGAGTGGATAAGATTTGGTGGTGGAGAGATATGTCAAAATCTGGAGGAGTTTCTCCAGATAATCAACTGCGTAATAAAACTGGGCTTGAGGAAAACGCAGTAGCCAGAGGGAAAAAGGATATTAGGCATTTCAGGCAGCCAACTCAGAGCAAAACAGTGCGGGTGCTGCTACTAAGCTGACCTGAGTTATAACCACATGCCTGGGGACAGGTCAGGGTCCCCTCTGAACACATTTCCTCAGCTACAGACTGAGCTTAAGAATACTTGTGGCATTGATATGAACTGAGAGGTCAATCCATGTAAAATAACAAACACGGTGCTTACTCTACAAAAAGTGCTAGGTACCTGGCCGGTGTGGCTCAGTGGGTTAAGTGTCACCCTGCAAAGCAAAAGGTCGCTGTTCTGATTCCTGGTCAGGGCACGTGCCAGGGTTGTGGGTTCGGTCCCCCGTTGGGGCACGTTTGAGAGGCAACCGATTGATGTTTCTCTCACATATCAATATTTCTCTCCCTCTCCTTCTCTCTCCTTTACCCTCTCTCTAGAAATAAATAAATAAAACCTTAAAAAAAGAAAGTGCTGGCTAACCGGTGGCTTTCCTCATTGCTGTTATTAATCCACTACACTCACTGATGAACGTGGTGCTTCTGGTTGATGCCACTGCTCTTTGCCTCCTTCGTCTTCTTCACATTATTAGGATATGAGGTCACAGAGATCATCCTTTTCGATTTAGCACGCAGCTGCCTCCTGCACAGACTCTAACCAAATGCACTCCAGGGGCTGAGATTCATCAAAATCATATAACAGAATTTTAAGAGAAGCAACTACCCACTGAGATTGTGAAAGGCAGGTGTGAGTCATGCCTAGAAGTTCAAGGTACATGTTTTTGCTGACCTTGCGAAGTCCCTTCTCTCCAGCATGTAGAGTCAGTATATTCTGACCCTGATTTTGTAGAAGGCAGTGACACCACAGTAAGAATTCTAGGGTGGTGTGAAGTCAGCACCCCCTTCCGAAACCCCACGAAGACCGGATGGCTTCTCTGAACTCGGCTGCCTGCTGCCCTGACCTCAATGCCCCCCAAATTTCAGAGGCTGCCAGACAGCAATTCTTCAAGACCCAGAGCCTGTTTTTCACTGATCCAGGTTAAAGTAAAATGCCCAACCACATCTGTGCCATGCTTTTGGCTTTGACGCCCAAAAGTCCATAAACGAAAGTGCCAGTGCCAAGACCAAGATCAAGAAAACCATTTAGGCAGGTGGGATGTAGTCTGTCTCCCAAAGTGTGCCAGAACCTTCATTTAATTGCTTCAATTTACTCATTCATCAACTATTCCATTGGTTCGTATTTGGTGCCAGTGACACGGCAGAGGAAACCAGACCAGGTCTCTGCACTCCTGAGGCAAACATGCCAGTCGTGCCAGGTGACGAGCCAGTTGCCCAGCAAGCCAGGCCGCACTATGGCCACATGCACACATCCAGCCAGGCAGCCGGGCTCATGGCGGTCAAGGGCACACGCCCGGGGGTCAGGAGAATCGGGTTCCCATCGGGCTCTGTTACTTACTGATTTTGTGATAACTGATGTAACCTCTTGGCAGTTCCTTATCTGCTCTTAAGAGTTGTCCTCAGGGTTCAATCGGATAAGCTGATACACGCCAAACGGAATGCCCTCCAGACTACCTGGTCTTTGGCAGCAACCAGCCACCGTGCTACCAGCTCCACTGCTGGAAACTACCCCAGCACACCGTGCGGCATTGCCACTGGGAGCTGCAGTGTGTGTTCGCACAGCACTCTACCGAAAACACCGCAAAGGAACGCTCCCCTTCAGGGGCAGGAAAGGACACCTTCTACTTTGGATATTGTGCACAAGCACAGAGGGCAAGGGTGAAAGCCCATATGAAATCCCTTCGTATGTCTGCATGATAGAAACTGCTCAGTCCTGCCCTGACCGGGGTGGCTGAGTGGGTTGGGCGTCGTCCCACAAAGTTAAAGGTTTGATCCCGGTCAGGGAAGGTGCCTGGGTTGTAGGTCCGATCCCCAGTGGGGGCACCTAACAGAGCCAACTGGTCGACATTTCTCTCCTTCTCTTTCTTCCTCCCCTCCCCTCACTCCAAAAATAAATACATTTAAAAAATCTTTTTAAAAAAGGAAATGCTCAGTTCCAGGAGGAGGAATGATTCAAGGGTCACCCAGAAAGGCTGCACCCATCACATGTGTTGGGGAAAGAGGTCATGCGCGATTTCTAATCGACGCATCAGCCTCTTCCAGTCACACTGGAAGTGACTTCTGCAGGGCTGCTCTCCTCTCTGAGGCTGCAAACGCGGGATCCTTTACCTTTTCCTTTTGTGGTGGTAATGGACTTGGCATCACTCCAGTTTCCAATTCCACGACTAGTCACCGCAGCCACCTTTTCAAATCGGAGTATGAGTTAGTACAGAATAAAGGCAACATGCCAACAGCAAGCACTGCAAGGGAGCTGAAGGAGGGAGACTTTGGCAACGGGACATACAAACACATACGCAGAGATGCAGGACATTCAGAGGCCCCAGCAACTGAAGCGAGAGGGGGAAGAGGCAATGGGAAGGAGCCTGGGTGCAGGACATGGGACTGGCACTGGGATTCTGAAAGGTCAAGGTTTCTCTGAAGAGCAGGGGTGAGTGTGTGTGTGTGTGTCCATATGCTCACTCCCAAATGCATACACACACACGTGGAAATGGGCATCGAGGGACTCATCAGCGTAAGGCAGCCCACGCATGCACTTAAGGCCCTCAACAAACAAATTTGCACAAAATCTACCTCTTTTATACTCAAGAGAGGGATAATATATTTTGTAAGAACCTCACAGTATCGGTTTATAAATGCCACTTACAGCACTGCATCACCCTGCAGCCACAGACAAGGAGGAAAGAGGTCGGCGCAGAAGCACGGCAGCTGGGAAAGTTCACAGAGCACCTGGGCCAAAGGCCGCAAAGCAGCAGTGCGAACACGCCTGGTTATCTGAGGAGAGCCTGACTGCAAGCTCTCTGCGACGGTGGTTTAAGAGACTGAAAAAGAATCACCGCCCAGGGCAAGGGGCTGGGTACTGTGCACATTGCTAAACATCACACAAAGGTAAGCAGGGAGCTCTCAGGAAACACAAGTTGCCTCCCCACATTCTGCGACTGAGCCAGGGGCCAGGACCGTGGAAGACTCACCCGGACAGTGTACTGAGCGTTGACCAGTAAGTTCTCTATTTCTGTGAAGTTGCTAGCAGCCCTCTGAGAGGCCCACATCCTGGAGCCGCTCCTGCTGTATTCTACCTGGAGGGAGATGCAAACATGTTTCGTGAGACAGAACCAAAGGTCTGGGGCATCCTAACACCTTACAGGGAGACCAGAGGAGAGTGGAAGAGGGGATGCGAAATGTTCTAAGAGATGAAATATTATTACAAATCCTAGTCACCCAGAATACACCTCTGCTCCAGCCCAGACCCAGAAATCTGCTCTGCACCCCGACCCACATGGTCCACGCCTGGAAGACACTCACGATGTATTCTCGAATGAGTCCGTGCGTGTGGCTGGGAGGAGTCCAGTGGCCCACAATGACACCTTCTGCTTCCCTGGGGAGTGACAGCTGGAGATTTCGAGGGGCATCTGGCACTAGAAGAGAATCAAATGGGGTTAAAACCCATCTGCATACTGGTCAACTGGAGGAATTTCCCTGAGCTTAAAACAAGGACTAGAAAGACTCTGGGGCTGCCTTTGCGACCTTTCTCCTAGAAAGGGCTGCTGGTGGTGTTCACCTCGACAGGAAACCTTTCCCCTCTCCCACAATGCAGCCGAGTCTTAGAGATGTTTGTGCCCACCAGGGCTGAAGGCTCCAGGCAATGGGGTATGCTGCATCTCCACGGGCCCTGGTCCCCCAACAGCCACTGTGACAAACAGCCTTCCCTTCGATACAGGTAGCCCTGGCCAGACCCAACACTAGAGGGGGACAGGGGCCATAGGAGAAAGCTGCCAGAGGCAGTGCGCCAGCTTCCTCCCAAGCCCCACCCCGTAACCAAACTAGGGCAGTGCATGAGGACAGATTCCTTGCCTCCAGAGACAGGACAGGAGGAAGTCAGTGTGCAGCGTTTGTGTGAGGCTAGACAGTGATGGGCAAGGGGAAAAGCCCTCCTGCCCCCTCCCAGTTCCTAACTGAGGGGGAAACCATGGGACACAGTGGCAAGTATGCCTTAAAGGT
Source organism: Carollia perspicillata (assembly GCA_004027735.1). NCBI lineage: Eukaryota > Metazoa > Chordata > Mammalia > Chiroptera > Phyllostomidae > Carollia > Carollia perspicillata. Next base: position 5,506 of record PVKM010002021.1, on the reverse strand, counting down.
CAACCTGGAGGCAGGGGAGGTGAACCTGTCCAGAGTGCAGGGATGTTTGGACTGAGAGATTTAAACAGAGGGAAGGCAGACACTCGCTGCTTCCCCTGGGATCCACGGCATGGACACGCAGGCTGAAGTGCTGTGGGACCCAGTGGCCGTGGAAGCTGTGTGGCCAGGCTCTGGCAGGCCGAGTCCCCACGTGGCTGGCTGCAGGGGTTGGCAGTGGCCCCAGGCTCCCAGCGTGGGAAACGGCGGCAACAGCGCCTGCCAAGTGAGCGGACTCAGGAAGGAGCCTGAGGCCCGACAGGGCAGGGAGACAAGCTGAGCCGCGTGAGTGGCTGTGCTGCAGCCACCAGTGGTCCCCACAGGGTGGCATTTTTAAGTGGGTGGAGGGCTCTGAGCGCAGCCAGGGCCTGGTCTGGCAGAGCGCAGCCATGTTTCCTCTGGGTGCCCTGGAGGGGAGGGGCTCTGAGGCAGGCACCACCATCCTCCCAGACTGCGCAGCCTGTGAACAGAAGTTCTCTCTTCTCACCAAACTCTGCCTCTGGAACTTGCCTAATGGCTGGCGGTGAGCAGCTGGACCCCACCTTCTGTTTGGTAGCACCCTGCCTCCCAGGGCCTTCCCGCTATAAACCCCCCTGGTAAGACACCAACAAAGCTTGCCAAAACCCCCTCTTTTGGGTTTGGACTGAACCAATCCAGTCTTAGTCTGGGAACCCCCACCCAAGAACCCTGACAAAGGCCCTGCTGCTCTCTCTGCCGGCTCCCCGCCCCAACTGCCGGCGTGACCCTTGCAGCATGCGTGGGCTTCTCCTAGGGTCTGAGAGTGATGTGCTTCTCCATTTCAATGCCCCGTGTGGTCTTCTGCAGGCCATCCAACACCCCGGGCTCTACTTAGCACGTGTGAACTTCACAGAGTCACGGCACGCAGGTCTCAGGGCAGTGGTGCAGGAAGTGCTCACCCAGCTGTGGTACCAGGGGACTCCTTTGGACAGGTGAGTTTTGGTAAATATTTTTAAAACTTCAGAGGCACATTAATTATGCTCTCACACCCCTGAGCATTCTTGGGAAACTGTGAAAATCCCACATGAGGTCTTTCTGTGCCATAAAAATAACCTGTAACACTTACATCCCTCTGGGGTCCTCAGAGTCACGAACTCGTTGGTATTGTGTACCTTGCTCAGACACTGCACCTGGACTTTCACCTGATAGGTAGTGTCTGGCTTCAAGACTTTCAGTACCGTGTTTGTCTTACTGCTGTGGGTCTCCAGAGTCTTCCACACGCTCTCTCCGACCACCCTGGCCAAGAAAAAGAAGACACGGTCATGTGAGCAGGGGGTGGCAGATGCTGACTCTGCTGGTGAGAGCCACTCCGTACACATCACGGGGTTCACTGACCATCCCATGGCCACAAGGACATCACTTTCCCCCAGCAGCAAGCGGACCCACCTGTAGTGCACATTATGGACACAAGAGGCAGCAGCGAGCAGACCCACCTGTAATGCATGTTATGGACACAAGAGACAGCAGTGACCGGACCCACCTGTAGTGCACGTTATAGACACAAGAGGCAGCAGGCATCTTCTTGGGCCGCATCCAGGTCAGAGTTACATCCCCAGAGAAGTCAGCTGTCCACTGAAGATTCTGGACTTTGTACACAGTTAATTCATCTAGAGATTAAGGGGAAACAAATAGAGATATGTTACAAATTCCTGGGTTTCAGAAGAGTCAAGAGGTTCCCTGACTTTGCAGAGACCTACCCTGATCAACCTGTCAGGCCCCATCATCGTCTTAGCAGACACCCAAGAAAAGAGAGTTGAAACCCTCCTATACAGCCTTCCCCAGGGTCTCCTGAATTCCTAGTGGTTTTTTCCTTGCATTTAGTTTCCTCGTCTATGGTCATTTAAAGCAGCTTCTCAGTAGAGGATGCTCTAAGTACACAGACAGCATCAGAGCAGGAGCTATTACTGCTAAAAACTAAATGCTTGCATCCCTCAAAATGCACATCCTGAAACCTAGCCCCCATGTGATGGTATTCGGAGGTGGGTCTTTGGGAAGAGAGACTGGATCGTGAAGTCAGAGGCCCTGAATGAGATTAGTATCTTCACAAGGGACCCCAGAGAGCTCCCTCGTCCCGTTCACCACATCAGGGCACAGTGAGAGGCAGGAAATAGGACCACACCAGACACTGAGTCTGCTGGTGCTTTGACCTCAGATGGCCCGGCCTCCAAACTGTAAGAAATAAATGTTCGTTGTCTGTAAGCCACCCAGTCCGTGGTACTCTGCTGCAGCGCCCTGAAGGACTAGACAGGCACTGAATCCATTCCAGAGAGGAGGACTGCATTGGCGCCATCACAAAGCCGGGGCGCTGAGAGCACAAGGACACGTCAACACGAGGGAAGTCCCTGGAAGACCAACCTCGGACCGGCAAGTTTCCCACTTTCCTCATGGGAAACAGCTGTATCCGAGGCAGGACAAGCCTTGCCTTACTTGGTACTCCAAAATGGGGAAGGAACCTGTTTCAATTTCAGACTCAGGCAAAGCTCGGAAGGGCTCGCTCCAGAGGACGCGGCCAGGGGAGGGCAGGGACGCGGCACTCACCGCTGCAGGCCCGCTCGTCGCTCTCGTCGGAACAGTCCAGGAAGCCATCGCAGCGCTCAGAAAGCAGGGTGCAGGCCTCGCCGTCCTCACACCTGAATTCCCCACTCAGGCAGGTCAGGGTGCTGCGTGTGGCTGAAACACAGGGAAGGGCCACGTTACGCGAAGCGTTTCCCACATTTGGGAAAAGTAGTTTGTGCTCTACGACCTGATCAGCTTCTGTGTCAAAGCGTGCCTTTGGAGCCCTGGCTGGTGTAGCTCAGTGGATTGAGTGCGGGGCTGAGAAACAAAGGATAGTGGTTCCATTCCCAGTCAGGGCACATGCCTGGGTTGCAGGCCAGTTCCCGGCAGGGGACGCACGAGAGGCAACCATACATTGACATTTCTCTCCCTCTCTCCTTCCCTTCCCCTCTAAAGATAAATAAATAAAATCATAAAAAAAAAAACAAAACGTGCCTTTGGAATGATGAGAGGCAACTCCAGGAGGCACTGTAGGTGGCGCTGTGAGGCCGCCTCACTCGACAGGAATGCCTGGGGTATGTCCTCAGGGCAAACGAGAGGTTTGGAGTCAAAGCAGGCTCTAAATCCTGGCTCTGCTGACCTGGAGCAAACTGCTTAACAGCACCCTAGTTCAGCTCTCATCTGCAACACTGGGCTGACAGCTCCACCACTAGTGTGTCTACAGGGGTCCAAGGAAGGCGAGCACCTGGAGCAGTGCCTGGCTGACAACAGGCATCAACAAGTTGTAACTGTAAGTCTGCAGAGCTATTGGTTATTCTGTTACTGTATTAGCTTCCAGCCCAGCATGGAGCTCTGATTTCTGGTTTGAGTAATGCTAGTAACAACAAGATGCATCACAATATTGAGAGGCACGCTCACATTATGCAGTATTTTAATTGTATAGGTTTCAAAATATTTTACCAGAGAATGAAATACTGCAAATAAAGAGCAACGGTAAATTAAAAGTTACCCAACTCTACGACTATAAACAACAAAGAGACTGCATAAGGCTCTAAAAAGTAAGCAATGACTGTACTATTGCAGACAATTACGAAAAGAGAAGAGAAGAGAAAGGCTGCAGAAAAGATATGAGTCTACTGCCCCCCGGGAGTGCGGACCGGGCCCACGCGCAGGGGTTCAGACTTCCTTTGGACAGACGCACACAGCCCGCCCGGCTCTGGATGGCAGGGGCCACGTCAGAACCCAACTGCCAGCCAGGAGGGTCTTAAATCACTCTTGCTCCTCCAGGGCAAAGACACCTGTGTTTCAACCTTGGAAACAAACGTCACCTTACGTGGCAAAAGGGACTTTGCAGGTGTGATTAGGTTACTGGGGTCTGGACATAGGAAGCTTAGCCTGGATGACCCAGGTTGGCCCTTTCCGATCACGCAGGTCCTTTCCTGGGTGCGGTCAGAGAGGAAGGTGCGAGCACAGAGGAGGCTGCTGGCTCGGGAAGCCGGGGAAGGCGAAGGTGCCTCTCCGAGCTGGGTGAGCAAGGACACAGCCTGCCCACAGCTGGGTTTTAGTTGGTAAAACCCACGTCCAATTTCTGACCTACAACACTGTAAGGAGATAAATGTGCATTGTTTTAAGACATTAGGCTTGAGAAAGACAAATACCATGTGACCTCACCATATGTGGAATTGAATAAACAAAATAAACTGACAAAGGAACAAAATAGAAACAGAGGCATGGCCACGTGGAGCAGACTGTCAGCTGTCAGAGGACTGCGGGGAGGGCTGGATGAAAGAAGGTGAAGGAATTAGTCAAAGAACAGATGTGCACGACCCATAGACACAGACAACAGTGTGGTGATGGCCAGAGGGAAGGGTGGGAATGGGGTCTGGGTGAAGGAGGGCAAGCGGGGTGGGAAATAGGGACATCTGTAATAGTGTCAGTAATAAAAAATGGTTTTAAAAACCCTTGAGGCTTGTGGTGATTGTTACAGTGGCCACAGAAAACTAACACACACTTGATCCTCTGTGTTTGCCCAGATCTTACACTGGGGCTTCTACCTTGGCTTTCTGAGTTCAAACTATCATTTCTATTGGAAATCAAGACCAACCCCACCCCACGCAGCCCCTTCCTCCCATGCTATGCAAATATACACACAATATTCTATACAATGACTATACCAGTATTAAAGAAATTACCAAAGAGACCACTAAGCCATTGTAGTCATCTCAGAATAGAGAATCTACAAAACTGATCCTTAGGAGATTTTCCCAAGGAACTTACAAAAAAAAAGGCAAGTTCCTAGGAGCTGCCCTAAAACTACTGAAGCAGAAACATGAAGCTGAGCACGTGTAGTATTTGCAAGCCCCAGAGCAAGTCATCAGGATTCGCCAGGCTGAGGAACTCCTGTTCTAGAACAAGGACAGGAGACCCTGTTTTCCATCTGAAGCACTGCATCTGCTTCTGGAAAGCACACCTGGAGACGTGGGCAGAAAAACTGGACAATGTTCCCATAAGAGCAACCAGAAAGGCCAAGAGGAGTGGACCAAAAATCAGGGTCTTCTTCCTAGTGATGAAGAGACACAGGAGTCGGGGGTGAAGATGAGACACCAGAGCAACGTCCTCACCTGATGAGTTTTCATGGAAAAAAGAATTAAGACTTCTTTGCATGTCTCTGGGATGGAGGTACAGACATCTTTGGTTAAACATATTTTTAGAAGAGCTCTCCAATACAGTAATTCTCAGTGGGAGAAGGAAAATGTTGAAACCCCTTGTGATGCTTTTTACGAGCTATAATCCCCTGTCTCCTGGGAAATTGCTCTGTGATACAGGTGTTGTGTACTGGACTGAAATCGGTTTTCCTCGGAAAAGTGGGGAGGACTCAATCACAGATAAAACTGCATTACAGTATTTAGAAAAGGCCTGAGAACCACTAGTGTTAACAGTCAAAGCAACTCAAGAT